>JADLZL010007932.1:0-64702 GCA_015844335.1 Chrysopogon serrulatus
CTAGCAATAACACCAAGATGTGTGGTATTAAATCATGCCACCATTAGAATATAGAAATAGTATCCGCAAGCGCACAGATCAAATACCATTATAGCATTTTACCTAGAGTATTACCAGGTTGTCATTTATATTTTACCACTGGGAAATAATGGCTAAAGACATTGATAATTTACCATCATGTATCTACTAACTAGTATACCAACTAGACCTAAGTAGGGGTAAGTGGTAAATGATAAGAGTTATGCATAATATCACACACAGAGGAGAATCCTATAATATATATCGGCCTAACTTGAGAGGACTAAGGGAGAGTTCAAGGTTCCTATGTACTTCTCTACTACTCGGGTTCTATTCTAGTTGACACTAGAATGTAACTAATGCATGGGTAAGTATAGCACACACCATAGCACTTCGGGGCAGCAGTACCTTTCCAACTCTCGAATAAGACTGGGAAGAAGGTAGTTGAGGAAGGCTGCCAAAAGCCCTACGAAACACCAATCCCGACATGGTGGAATACGAAGGCCACATAGAGCTGTCACCCCTATGGGCTACCACAACTAACCGTAAGAATTGGGCGCAACCTCAGGTAACCTATAGCTTAGACACCATGTCTACACTATCGATTACTACTCTAGCCACATATGATAACTAGAGCACCTAATACAGGCGGAGATCCTATGCTAAGATGCAATAACTACACTAACCATACAAATAAGGCATAGAAGTAAATAGAGAAGATAAATATACGAAAGCATAAGTGTTACAAAGATAAGATACAAAGATATACCAGACCTCCAAGGCTCCACGGCGAGATCCGGAACGAAGCCTCTCAACCCTAGCTCTCAAGTTGCTAAACTATTACATTGAAGAGTCTAGCCATAATCTCCCGGGCGTGTTGATCTCCATGAGAGTATGATCCTTTCAAGGGACGCCCTCGAATGGATCCCAACGAATAATGAATTAGGGGTTTCGGGGGATGCCTCCCCCTGGGGGTCCTGTCCCTCCTTTTATAGCCCCTGGGCGATGATCGTGAGCCATTGGATCAAACCGACATTGGCGGGCGGCTAGGATCGATCCTCAAAGGCGGTGGAGCGAACCGGGCGAACTGGCCGAACCGGGCCAACCCCTGCACCGGCCGGCCCAGGCCAGACCGGCCGGTGTGGCTCGGTGGCCTCCGGGCCCCGGCTCGGCGTGGTGCCTTCTCGCCTCTTCTCGGAACCTTCCTGTGTTGCCGTGGAGTACGTTTTTTCCGTTTCCTTATTTCGATAAGCTCTTGTGATTGCGCCTTTTCCAGTTTACTTTTGCAGAAATAGTGAAACACCAAAAACTCGTGGAATTCTAAGTTAGTGTAAACCCTATATCTACCTTGGTGATCACAATTGCATCCTTTTCATGGCTAGTTGACGGTTGATTTCATACAATAACGACCGTCAACAACTCCCCAAGCTTAACCTTTGCTAGTCCCTTAGCAAAAAAAAACTTAGAAAAGTTATTGTAAGATATCTATGTGTTTAAGCATTGTAGCCATCTCTGAGCAACTCCCTAGAAGTATACTGCAAATGACGTAAATTCTCCTCTAAGTTATGCAATAACCGAAATGACTTTGTAAACTTACCCATATTACTTTTAACTGTGGGGCTTTTTAGCTCTTCCTTGCGTCTTGAGTACTTGACAGACAGAACGATCCCATCTAAGCACTATGTCTCAAGCTCTTTGATCAACGATCATTCTGGAGTTTTTAGAGGTTTTCAAATAAAACTCAGAGCTTCCTATGTATGACACTCTCAAGTCTCTCAATATATGTGGTATTTATGGATTCTCACCAAGGCAGTTATGATGGTTGCCTTTCTTTTCATCCTATAACTAAAGCTTACGTGGAGCTCATAGGTAAGGAGAAACTGAAAGAGCAAACTTACAGTGCATGTGTTGTAAAGTCAAACAATGGATCCATGGAGAAGCAAGTCATGCAGTCGAATCAAGATGTATAGGTGGATGGGTATGGTGGATATATGGGGGAACCTAATTCTACTCAGCTCCTTGGTTGCTTCTCTCCCCTTTTGAACGTTGGAACCGGCCAAAGGTTATGAGCTATCTTTTTTTTTTTCTCAGGGAGTCGGGCATCTACGCATCCATTGTTGCAATGGAACACTTGTCCATCTTTCTTTTTCTTCTCCCCTTTTTTCTCTCTCTTTTTTTTTTTCTTTTTCAACATCTTTTTGCATTGCTCATAGCACTCCTTTTTGGCCTTAATAGAATTTAGAGAGATAACAACAGGAACATGGAGTATTTATTGGATGGCTAACCTAATGGAATATTTTTGGTGTTCTCTTCCAGTGTAGGAGAAAAATATTTTTGGAATGGATGTAGGTGAAATGGCATGTTGTTGCGCCTACCCCAGTGTAGAGTAGTGCATATGGAGGTAGATCTTGATTCAAGAGCATGACAAATTTCTCACCAGGGTCACAAAGGTTGACAAAACTCAATTCAAGACAAGCAGCATGTATGTGGAAGTTTAACTAGCCTATCTCTTCATGTTTGGCTCTGGTGGGAATGTAAGCTTTGTCATATAGGAACTCATCATGTTTTTGTATTTTTCAAAAGATAAATCTCCAGAACTCTAGTGCCACTTAGAATAAGATAGATAGCAGCTCAGACTTTCTCAATCTTATCAATCAGGTACCTAGACTTAGTTCAAGCGTATGCAACCCACAAGTTTCAGACTCAGAGCAAATTCTCATGTCAAAACAGTTGGAGCTAAAACTTAGAAAAACTTTTATCTAAACTCTAGGCATTTCAGAGGTGTTGTAACAGAGTAGCTTATCATCAGTTCAAATCATCACAAGAGCTTCCTTTTTATTGACTCTAGACAGACAAACATTTTTGTTTGGTTTTCCATTTTTCAAGACTCATATTATATAAGACTCTAAAAAGCATGGACCTTCATGTGCCCACATATTTTTGGTATTTTCATTTTTTATGACTGACTCGATAATCGCGTAGGTACACTTACCTGGGTACCTAGGGGATGCCTTCCCCCAAGCTAGTTGTTGTCGTGGTTGAGCATTGTAGCTGAGCAGTCCTCTTGATGGAGCTCATGCTTGCAAGAGCTGGTGTGGCCGGGAACCTTCATCTCAGCCAACAAATTGCTTCCTAGTTACATGCACACATGCATATCACTTGCATCTCTGCATAAAAATAAAAAAACATTCTCACCATACATGATCATGCTTTCATCTCTATTTGAGTAAATCACTATGTGCTCTCATGCTTCCTTTGTTTGCTATAGTGTGCTTTGGTTTGGATGTACCTGATCATACTTCCATAGGCTTTTAAATTAAGCATGGTGCTTAGGTTAAATAGCCTGCTTTAGTCAAATTAGACATGGAGTCTGGTTTGATTATTGAACTAAAAAACTACTTGTGTAGACATTGGTTATCTTTGTTGGACTAACCCCTGCAGGAAACTTTCAAATTCAATATGGGTAAGTCAAGAGATGAACTCACACTAGAGATGAATCAAGGTTGGCAATAACTATGTGCAAAGAAGACACAACTCATTCAGAGAAGAATTGTAAGTATCAATGTTTTATCTGATCATTTGCTACAAGTTGCCTTTACCTTGAATCATGCAAGAATGTAGTAAACAAATACAAAACATGATAAACAAAATCTATACTAGAGTTATCCTAGAACCATCTTCTGATTAGCGTAGATGAAACTCACATAAAATCTAGACCATCACCCATATTCCAAATTTGTTACAATCCTTCGGGTATGTGTCCACTAACATGTAGCAGGAAAGAAAGAATAAATGTCTGTTCATGGTTTGAAACAAAAAAAGAAAGAGAACAAGTATAGAGAAAGGACCAAGATAGAAAGAAATCAATGTGAGAGCACTTCAGCACTTTCTACACTTCACCATGATAGAGGACCAATCACCCTGCAAGAAAAAAGGGACCTTCAGTTCCACCATCTCAAGCATGTTTGGATATAAGTCAAAGGAACATAAAGCAAGTTGTGGTTGGTTAAGAAACATGATGTGGATCATTGACATAGAACTGGAGTGACCCTTACTCGATGTCTTCAAGTGAGGATGGCAATGACAAGCAGGATGCAACTTTTCCTATATAGGCCAAACTAATGCCTGCTCTCATCATCATCTTTGAAGACACTCGAATGCTAACAACATATACCAGGATGACGAGACCCCACTACATCGTAGTGTGCATCCCTATATCAATAAATAACAGTCATCAATGGTGGTATGTCGATGATGTCTCCCAAGTTTGTAAACAATCATAGACATAGGATGACACCCACAATGTTGTTGGAGATGAAGCTCTCATGCAAGTACAAATGGAGTTCCCTCCTTGATCATCAAGATGGCTGGTGCATCATCAAAGAAGAATAAACGTTTCACCCGCCATTAGAAGACAAAGAAAATCAAAGAGAAACTCAAGATTGAAGCTCCAATGGACATCAACTCATCAACCCAAAATTAGTGAAGATCAAGAAAGGTTGATAGAAAAAAGTACAACCGTCTGCGTTCTCATCTCCTAGATCAGATGGTGCAAAATAGGTCAAGGTGAATATTGTCAACGAGGAGCCTCGATCAACAAAACACTAAAGGAATCAACCTCAAAAGAACAAGATGGATGAACAAGAAGGATGAACCTGTCCAACCAATATCAAGTTCAAGATCAAATAAGTTTGGCACGAGAAAGTATAATCATCCAGTCCTACATCTACATCATCAAACGAGGCACTCATCTAAGAAACCTACAAAGGAGAAGTCTGGTTCGGTAGACTTAAAACTACTGAACCCTCGCCGAAAGGTAAGTCGGTAGTTATCCATATTTACTTCCTTGCATTGCATAAATTATTGTTTAGCATGTTTACTCTTCTGCACTAGCACTGCATTAAAAAAAAGAAGGGGAAAAAATATAATATATCCATTTTGCATCTAAAAACTCAAAGCCCCATGTGACATCCCTATAGTGCAAACTAAAGGAGTGTTCACTGTGGTGGCCTAAAAATAAAATAAAAAGTAGCATGCATATTTCCTTTCTGTTCAATAAAAAGAAAACTCAAAAATAATCATTGAGCATCTTGCTGCACTGTATGAACTGTAACAACCTTTGAAAACCTCTCACAATAACCAAGTCCGTGAAATGGCTAACCACTAACTGTTTATCCTAATCCGTTCTATGAGTTTTGGTGTTTTGTGAGATGTTTGCTGCAGGATGACTCTGAGAGCTAGTCCACCTAGGAATCACCATCGTCATCACTCGAAGTATACCTTCCCTACGCACAGCTAACCGTAAGAATTGGGCGCAACCTTAGGTAACCTATAGCCTAGACACCATGTGTAACACCCCGGTGTTACGTTAGCCTAAACCTGACATGTCATCATCATCATTGCATGAGCATTCATCATTAGAGAACCTTGATGCAAACAATTAAAATGAGTTTATGATTCTAGGGTTTGTTTGCGCTTTTTCATATCGCATGTGTATGAGTACACCATTTAAATCCCACTTAAGTGCTTAATCAAGTTTCTAAAAGCAATCAACTAAAACCTACCTTGGTGTGTACAAGTGCTTGGCTAACCCTAGCTCACACCCTAACCATGTTTTACAAGTAAAATGATGTAGAAGCAAGAATCGAAATTGAACTCGGAATCCGAATCCCAAAACCCTAACCCTGGAGTGGTTAAGTGTTGGATTTGAATTTCAAGTTCAATTTTGAGGAGCTAACCATAATTAATTTTCTAAATAAAATTTGCTAACCATTGGCACCATTTCGAAGTATGAAGTTTGTACTTTGAAAGTGTGTCATTGGTTGGGTTTGAAAAGTTCCACAACATCATTAATTAATTGCCCAAAATTTGAATTTGCAAAAGGGTCAATTTTAAAACCCCGATTTGGATTTAAAAAGGGATTTTCAAAATTATTTGGAATTTGAGTACATTTCCAAAAGCAAAGTTGTAGATCTTAGGATTTTGAACAACTTTCATTTTGGGGAAATTTTAAGTTTCAATTTGAAATCCTTTCAAAAACCCTAAAGTTCAAATTTCCTGTTTAAACTCATTTCAATTGTGACCAAAATATTCAAAATTTTGGAAAACTTCCAACATACAGTTTGTGCATCTCTTTGAGCTCTACAACTTTGGTGTATAGAGTTTTTCAAGTTTTTGAATAAAATTTTAAATAATTTCAAAAGTTCTTAAAATTAAAAAGTGTCCCCTTTTGAGTTTTAAACTGCAATTCAAAAATTATTCAGTTTCATGAAAAACTTTCTAAATGAAAGTGGTATACCTTGATAAGTGGAACAACTTTTATTTTTGGAGATTTTCATCTTTTATTCAAAATTTAAAAGTAATTTTAAAATCCCAAATACTAGAATTTGAGCTCATTTTCAAATTTGATTTGCAATTCAAAATCTATTTGGATTTGGACAAAACTTTCTTAATGAAAGTTGTAGAGCACAAAATTTTAAACAATCTGTATTTTTGGAAAATTTTGAGTGCAGTTCCAATTTTGTGAGTAATTTGGAAAAGAAGGGAAGAAATATCTTCTGCTACAGTGAACCGGGGGGGGGGGAGGACAGCTCACCCACACCCATGCCGACCGGCCGGCCGGCCGTCGCCGTGGCCATTCTCGGCGATTCCCGGTTTTCCCGCGCTCCCAACCACCTGGCCGGAGCCGTGAAGGTCCCATCCAGCTCCACGACTCGCTCTTGCCCTTTAAAAGGCGATGTCGGCCGCTAATTTTCCCTTTTCCTTTCTTCTTCATCGCCGCCGTCGTTCTCCTCGGTCGCCGGTGCAATTCACCCTCCATGCTCCATCGCCACCTGCTCTACCTTGCCAGTAGCCCCGCCACTCCTTTGCGCGCCTACCAAGCTAGTCGGCGTGCCACGACACCGCCCGGAATCCACCCGCGCCTCCTTTCTTCTTCACGGCCGGTAGTCACCCGCCGCAGCTTTCACCCCGACCAAGCTGCCACCGTAGCTCCCCACTTCAACCAAGTGCATCGTCAAGCCTCGGTGAGCTCACTCCAATCTCCTAGCCTTTTGTTTGGTTTCGGAACCCCTGCGCCGCCGCTCGTCGTCGTCCGAGCCGCCGCGACGCCGTCGTGCATGCCATGGTAGCGCACAGTAGTCGTCCGATAGCTTGCTGAGTGCGCGTTGAGGAGAGGAAGCGCGTTGGTGCGGTCGGTTCGCCGGAGGAGGCGCCGTCGGCGAAGTTCGTCGCCGGCGCCGCCGCCGCCTTGCTCGGCCGGAGGAGGGAGAGGGCTGACGTGCGGCCGCCTGTCAGCGAGAGGAAAAGCGCGCGGACGCTGGGCGCCTAAGCTGGGCCGGAGTGGGCCGCCCGGGCCCGCTCGTGCGCGCGCGCGCGCGTCTGCGGGGAAGCAGGCCCTTGATTGGGTCTCGGGCCGCACGGTAGGCCGGAAGAAGAAGGAAAATGCTTGTCTTTTTTTTTTCCAAATTCAATTTCCAAAACTGTTTTCATCATTTTTTGTAATAAATTCAATTGGGCAAGTAAAATTGTGACAAAAATATGTGTATGCTCCCTGTGTTGTGATCTACATAAGAAAAATACTAACTTTGATTTTTGAGTAACTTTTACTTATGCAATAAATTGCTCCTTTAATTAATAAAGGCAACTTCCATGATTTTTAATAATTAAAATATAAGTCCAAAAATTATGAAATTTGTTTTGTGTGCTAATTAGGTGATGATGATCTTAATTATGAAGTTTGATCCTGTTTTGATTAAGTTTAGTATTACACTTAATTAATACCTTGTTTAATTAATTAATCATGTGGTTAATTAGGGTTTAGTTGATCTCCAATTAGCAAGTTAATTAGTGGCTTTCAACGACTGTAAAATGGTCAATAAATTAGTAATCACCCTTAAATGGTCAATAAATTAGTAATCACCCTTAATCACTGTTAGGTTGCTTGATTTTAGGATTGAATGATGACCCTAGGTCATTAACCCTAATGACCTTCGGCATTTTATGTTGACTGCGTATCGCTAGTCCGTCGTCGTCGACGCTAGTTATACCTTCTTAGTGCAACTATACCGTGAAGGAAAGTTGTACTCAAGATAGGTTAACAATCGTTGCATCATTATCGCATGCTCTTTTATTACCGCATCGTAATCATGCATCTCAATCGTAGCCGCGCCGCCCGAAGAAAGTGTTCGACGTGAAGAGGTTGGTCCCGATCTCAACGGTGTCATCACTGTTCCTAACTTCGTCGAGCCCCAAGGCAAGCCCCGGATGCATACAAACCCATCCTTGTATTTCGAAAAGCTTTTATGATTTCATGTGATGATAATGCATTAGGTGTAGGAGTTGTGTGCTATCCTACTTTGATGCATTTACTGTACCTTGTTACATTACCCTATACACCTGTTTTGATTTCGAAATGCTTAGTACACGCTTAGCCTTGCTACTAGTGTAGGGTTTTGATAAACTGTTTTCAAAAGTGTGAGAACTGTACTCCCTGAAGGGAATTTATGAAAACCTGATGTTGCTTGTTGTTTATCCTTGTTCCGACGGGGTCAATGATATACAACAAGAACATGATGATGAGTAACTCGAGACGTCGGTGGAGTGACTTGCATCAGGAGGGGCTATTGCCCTGATGTAGTGTCGTCCACTTGTGTCGGTTAAGGACCGTCCATTGTTTGGCGCTGGGATCATGAGGTTATTGGATAGTACTAGTCGCATGCTAATGGCGGTAAGCTCCCTTGTATGATCCATGCGAGAACGGACAACCGGCACGGGAAGTAGCGTGTACCCATACTACGGGTATACCCGTCGACGGTTGTGACTGACGGCGTAGGAAGGTGGTGTACTGTACTCTCGTGGTTAGGACCCGTTCTGGTCTGGAGAAATGCAAGCGTGAGTTGATGTATGTGAGATGTTCGGTCCTGCATACATCGTGTGGCTAGGAAGCCCCAGCTGGGTATATTAAGCGATTCGAATCGTCGTGTGCTCCACGATATGGGAGCCGTGATCCGAGTCCCGGCATCGTAGTAATCATGAAAGTTGGTGATGGAAAGTTTTGAATCCGATACTTGGTTGACAAGTGAGTGATGTAGTAAATTAAGGACTGGCTTAGTCTCTTTTTGCAAAAAGGTGTCTTTTGATCTTGCTAAAGCCTTACCTTGATTCCTATTAGCCAGCATTCCTGAGTCTTCTCCCCAATTTTTTTTTTGGTCGGGTAAGTCTTGCGGAGTACTTTTTTGTACTCGGGGTTTGTTTAACCCCCATTTGCGGTGTGAACCGCATGGACAAGAGTGCTACGGCCCTTGTTGCATGACGGTGATCGAGGAAGTGTCCGACGAGGACTAGGTTGATTGGCCCCGGGCAGGGCACTTTCGTTGTGTGTGTAATAAAGTTAAGTAATGGTACTTCCGCTGCTTTGTAATAATGCTACTCTGGTTTGTATAAGTTTGACAAAAGTTTTGTAAATTAAGTTATTGTAAGTCTTCCGCTACTCTGGTATTTTGTATGAAAACGGTTGTAATACTGTGATGTCTCTGTAAGTATCGATCCTGGAGTGATCGTGGTTTATCGGGGGTTCACCCGACGGAACATTCTAGGTTATATGGTGTACAAGTATGGCTGACAAAGGTCTTTAGGACAATGTCAGGTGCTTGTGGGCCATATAATTTAGAAGGTTCTGCCACAGAGGGTATCAGAGCGGTACTTATAAAGATACTCACAGTATTACTTTTCAAAAGCTTCAAAATGTTTTGGATCCAAAAGTTAAATTGGGGTTTGGTCCAAATTGCTTCTGCTCCGTCTTAATTCTTTCTTATAGTCTTGATAAGTGCTATTTAAAAGAGGGTCTTGAGCGGAGTATCATGTGTTTTCCTTTTGCCCTATATTACTAAAAAGTATGCTTGTGTTAGTTTAAAAAGTTTTTGCTCGATCCGTAGGTCCGGGCATGCATCATGTTTAATTCACATGTTTAAACTTGTATCCCCGTTCAAAGTGGTTGGGCTAAGTAAATTTAAACCTATTCTTGCTAGCCCTAAGGATCTCTATCTTATAGGTCCTATATATTCTTCCTACAGAATAGCATGTGGTTAGTTTGTGTGATGATTGTGAATAAATATGGTTTTGATTATAAACAGATGTCTGATCATTCTCACGCTGGTTCATCACAAGAGAGGGGTGAGGTCCCTCAGGCACCCCAAGCACCACCGTCTTTGGCTGAAGCTGTGGCAGCTTTAGTCCATGCCACCACTGAGAATGCCCGTATGCTACGGGAGATAAGTCAGCAAAATCGTGATGCACCACATGAAAATCATGGTCGTCGTAATCACGACGAAATCACATATGCGGACTTCACTGAAACTCGTCCGCCAGTGTTCACAAGGGCTAAGGAACCCCTAGAAGCTAATGACTGGCTTCGTATTATAAATCTGAAGTTTGACCTGCTAGAGGGTTGTCCCGACTTGTTGAAACCCAAGTTTCTTTGCCCAACAGGTTGAGAGGCCCCTGCATCTGCATGGTGGGCAAATTTTCTCGCACGTCAGCCAGTTGGTCAGCAAGTCACTTGGGCTATGTTCCAAGATGCATTTCGTCAGCACTTCATTCCTGACGGGGTGATGCAAGCAAAGCTAGAAGAGTTTCTAGCCATAAAGCAAGGTGGTCGGTCAGTAGTGCAGTATGTGAATCTGTTTAGTCATCTATCACAGTATGCACCGGAACATGTGGATACGGACATCAAGAAAAAGAAACGTTTTATTCGGGGTTTAAAGAGTGATGTTGAAACCCACCTTACTGCAAATCCGAATGCCATATTCTATGAGGCTGTGGATATTGCAATATCTTATGAAAGATCCATGCTTAAACAGAAGAGTGAAGAGCGACGTGCTTCCTCTAACCTTTCTGGCGGAATCCAGAAACGCCAGAAGGTTATATTCCACCCTACTCAGCATAACCACCAGCAATCCCACCATCCACAGCACCAACAAAGCCACGAATCCTATCACTACCCACAGCAGCAGCAGCAAACCCACCGGCAACAGGAGTACACTCATCCTGCTGCCCCAACATATCCACAACAGCCGAATACCCAGGGTATTCGAACTCCCACTCCACCAGCTTTCCAGGTGCCGTCCACCGGTAAAGGTCCCTGTTTTAACTGTGGAGAGTTCGGACACTTCATGCAATATTGTCCTTATCCCAAGAGAAGTGATCCCAACTTCCAGCAAGCACCTGGTAGTCAGCAGTACCAGAATCAAGGCAGGGGTAAACAGCAGTACGTCCCGAAGGTGAATGCCGGGAAGAAATCCGGGCGGGTATATCATGTTCAAACTGGGGATGTTCTTGCAGGAGAGCCCGTTCTAATGGGTATGTTCCTTGTCGCCAGTCACCCTGCAATTATATTATTTGATTCTGGTGCATCACATACATTCATCAACCGTACTTTCATTGAAAAGCATGAAATCCCCATAAAAGCAATCAAAGATGAATTGCTGGTGCACTTGTCGGGAGGGCATATATGCATGTGGGAAATGATGTATCAAGTTTCTATTTCTCTTGGTGGGTATCCCTATCCCATAAATTTGATGGTACTGAAGGAGCAAAACGTAGCCATGACCTTTGAAATAAATTGGTTTAGAGAAGTTCCTGAATGAGCCTTTCCCAAAGTTCTTCCTTCCTTCTCCTAAGTCACGGTTCGTTTCTAAGAATTGTGACTTTCCGAAAATATGAGACTTGTAATATGAACCCTTCTACCTCCCCTTATGAAACCATGTAAGATGTGTTTGCCTGACACATTTCCTTTTCCATTACTTAGCCCTAAGCTTTGAATCTCGGGACGAGATTCCTTTTAAGGGGAATATAATGTAACACCCCGTTGTTACGTTAGCCTAAACCTGACATGTCATCATCATCATTGCATGAGCATTCATCATTAGAGAACCTTGATGCAAACAATTAAAATGAGTTTATGATTCTAGGGTTTGTTTGCGCTTTTTCATATCGCATGTGTATGAGTACACCATTTAAATCCCACTTAAGTGCTTAATCAAGTTTCTAAAAGCAATCAACTAAAACCTACCTTGGTGTGTACAAGTGCTTGGCTAACCCTAGCTCACACCCTAACCATGTTTTACAAGTAAAATGATGCAGAAGCAAGAATCGAAATTGAACTCGAATCCGAATCCCAAAACCCTAACCCCGGAGTGGTTAAGTGTTGGATTTGAATTTCAAGTTCAATTTTGAGGAGCTAACCATAATTAATTTTCTAAATAAAATTTGCTAACCATTGGCACCATTTCGAAGTATGAAGTTTGTACTTTGAAAGTGTGTCATTGGTTGGGTTTGAAAAGTTCCACAACATCATTAATTAATTGCCCAAAATTTGAATTTGCAAAAGGGTCAATTTTAAAACCCCGATTTGGATTTAAAAAGGGATTTTCAAAATTATTTGGAATTTGAGTACATTTCCAAAAGCAAAGTTGTAGATCTTAGGATTTTGAACAACTTTCATTTTGGGGAAATTTTAAGTTTCAATTTGAAATCCTTTCAAAACCCTAAAGTTCAAATTTCTGTTTAAACTCATTTCAATTGTGACCAAAATATTCAAAATTTTGGAAAACTTCCAACATACAGTTTGTGCATCTCTTTGAGCTCTACAACTTTGGTGTATAGAGTTTTTCAAGTTTTTGAATAAAATTTTAAATAATTTCAAAAGTTCTTAAAATTAAAAAGTGTCCCCTTTTGAGTTTTAAACTGCAATTCAAAAATTATTCAGTTTCATGAAAAACTTTCTAAATGAAAGTGGTATACCTTGATAAGTGGAACAACTTTTATTTTTGGAGATTTTCATCTTTTATTCAAAATTTAAAAGTAATTTTAAAATCCCAAATACTAGAATTTGAGCTCATTTTCAAATTTGATTTGCAATTCAAAATCTATTTGGATTTGGACAAAACTTTCTTAATGAAAGTTGTAGAGCACAAAATTTTAAACAATCTGTATTTTTGGAAAATTTTGAGTGCAGTTCCAATTTTGTGAGTAATTTGGAAAAAGAAGGGAAGAAATATCTTACGCTACAATGTGAACCGGGGGGGGACAGCTCACCCACACCCATGCCGACCGGCCGGCCGGCCGTCGCCGTGGCCATTCTCGGCGATTCCCGGTTTTCCCGCGCTCCCAACCACCTGGCCGGAGCCGTGAAGGTCCCATCCAGCTCCACGACTCGCTCTTGCCCTTTAAAAGGCGATGTCGGCCGCCAATTTTCCCTTTCCTTTCTTCTTCATCGCCGCCGTCGTTCTCCTCGGTCGCCGGTGCAATTCACCCTCCATGCTCCATCGCCACCTGCTCTACCTTGCCAGTAGCCCCGCCACTCCTTTTTGCGCGCCTACCAAGCTAGTCGGCGTGCCACGACCGCCGGAATCCACGCGCCGCCTCCTTTCTTCTTCCACGGGCAGGCGATCACCCGCCGCGCTTCACTCACCCGACCAAAGCGCCACCGTAAGCTCCCCCCGCTTCAACCAAGTGCATCGTCAAGCCTCGGTGAGCTCACTCAATCTCCCTAGCCTTTTTGTTTGGTTCAAATAGGGTCGGAACCCAGCGCCGCCCGCTGGGTCGTCGTCTTAGAGCATGACGGCCGCCGATTGCATGCCATGGTAAGCGCCATGTGTGAGTCGTCCGATAGCTTGCTACGAGTGCGCGTTGAGTGAGAGGAACGCGTTGGTGCGGCCGGTTTCTGCCGGAGGAGGCGCCGTCGGCGAAGCCTGTCGGCCTTGGCGCCCGCCGTGCCTTGCTCGGCCGGGAGAAAAGAGAGGGGGCAGGAGCCGCCTTGTCGGCCCGAGGAAAAGCGGGCTGGCTGGGCGCCTAAAAGCTGGGCGAGGTGGGCCGCCGGGCCCGCTTCCGTGCGCCTTGTCTGCAAGAGGAAGGGAAGCAGGTTGATTGGGTCTCGGGCCGCACAAATAGGCCGGAAGAAGAAGGAAAATGCTTGTCTTTTTTTTTTCCAAATTCAATTTCCAAAACTGTTTTTTTCATCTTTTTGTAATAAATTCAATTGGGCAAGTAAAATTGTGACAAAAAAAATATGTGTATGCTCCCTGTGTTGTGATCTACATAAGAAAAATACTAACTTTGATTTTTGAGTAACTTTTTACTTATGCAATAAATTGCTCCTTTAATTAATAAAGGCAACTTCCATGATTTTTAATAATTAAAATATAAGTCCAAAAATTATGAAATTTGTTTTTTGTGTGCTAATTAGGTGATGATGATCTTAATTATGAAGTTTGATCCTGTTTTGATTAAGTTTAGTATTACACTTAATTAATACCTTGTTTAATTAATTAATCATGTGGTTAATTAGGGTTTAGTTGATCTCCAATTAGCAAGTTAATTAGTGGCTTTCAACGACTGTAAAAATGGTCAATAAATTAGTAATCACCCTTAATCACTGTTAGGTTGCTTGATTTTAGGATTGAATGATGACCCTAGGTCATTAACCCTAATGACCTTCGGCATTTTATGTTGACTGCGTATCGCTAGTCCGTCGTCGTCGACGCTAGTTATACCTTCTTAGTGCAACTATACCGTGAAGGAAAGTTGTACTCAAGATAGGTTAACAATCGTTGCATCATTATCGCATGCTCTTTTATTACTGCATCGTAATCATGCATCTCAATCGTGTAGCCGCGCCGTCTGAAGAAAGTGTTCGACGTGAAGAGGTTGGTCCTGATCTCAACGGTGTCATCACTGTTCCTAACTTCGTCGAGCCCCAAGGCAAGCCCCGGATGCATACAAACCCATCCTTGTATTTCGAAAAGCTTTTATGATTTCATGTGATGATAATGCATTAGGTGTAGGAGTTGTGTGCTATCCTACTTTGATGCATTCTTGTACCTTGTTACATTACCCTATACACTGTTTTGATTTTGAAATGCTTAGTACGCTTAGCCTTGCTACTAGTGTAGGGTTTTGATAAACTGTTTTTCAAAAGTGTGAGAACTGTACTCCCCGAAGGGAATTTATGAAAACTGATGTTGCTTGTTGTTTATCCTTGTTCCGACGGGGTCAATGATATACAACAAGAACATGATGATGAGTAACTCGAGACGTCGGTGGAGTGACTTGCATCAGGAGGGGCTATTGCCCTGATGTAGTGTCGTCCACTTGTGTCGGTTAAGGACCGTCCGTTGTTTGGCGCTGGGATCATGAGGTTATTGGATAGTACTAGTCGCATGCTAATGGCGGTAAGCTCCCTTGTATGATCCATGCGAGAACGGACAACCGGCACGGGAAGTAGCGTGTACCCATACTACGGGTATACCCGTCGACGGTTGTGACTGACGGCGTAGGAAGGTGGTGTCTTTGTACTCTCGTGGTTAGGACCCGTTCTGGTGCGGAGAAATGCAAGCGTGAGTTGATGTATGTGAGATGTTCGGTCCTGCATACATCGTGTGGCTAGAAGCCCCAATTTTTGGGTATATTAAGCGATTCGAATCGTCGTGTGCTCCACGATATGGGGAGCCGTGATCCGAGTCCCGGCATCGTAGTAATCATGAAAGTTGGTGATGGAAAGTTTTGAATCCGATACTTGGTTGACAAGTGAGTGATGTAGTAAATTAAGGACTGGCTTAGTCTCTTTTTGCAAAAAGGTGTCTTTTGATCTTGCTAAAGCCTTACCTTGATTCCTATTAGCCAAAGCATTCCCGAGTCTTCTCCCCAATTTTTTTTGGTCGGGTAAGTCTTGCGGAGTACTTTTTTGTACTCGGGGGTTTGTTTAACCCCATTGCGGGTGAACCGCATGGACAAGAGTGCTACGGCCCTTGTTGCATGACGGTGATCGAGGAAGTGTCCGACGAGGACTAGGTTGATTGGCCCCGGGCAGGGCACTTTCGTTGTGTGTGTAATAAAGTTAAGTAATGGTACTTCGCCGCTTTGTAATAATGCTACTCCGGTTTGTATAAGTTTGACAAAAGTTTTGTAAATTAAGTTATTGTAAGTCTTCCGCTACTACGGTATTTTGTATGAAAACGGTTGTAATATTTGTGATGTCTCTGTAAGTATCGATCCTCGAGTGATCGTGGTTTATCGGGGTTCACCCGACGGAACATTCTAGGTTATATGGTGTACAAGTATGGCTGACAAAGGTCTTTAGGACAATGTCAGGTGCTTGTGGGCCATATAATTTAGAAGGTTCTGCCACACCATGTCTACACTATCGATTACTACTCTAGCCACATATGATAACTAGAGCACCTAATACAGGCGGAGATCCTATGCTAAGATGCAATAACTACACTAACCATACAAATAAGGCATAGAAGTAAATAGAGAAGATAAATATACGAAAGCATAAGTGTTGCAAAGATAAGATACAAAGATATACCAGACCTCCAAGGCTCCACGGCGAGATCCGAAACGAAGCCTCTCAACCCTAGCTCTCAAGTTGCTAAACTATTACATTGAAGAGTCTAGCCCTAATCTCCCTGGCGTGTTGATCTCCATGAGAGTATGATCCTTTCAAGGGACGCCTCTCGAATGGATCCCAACGAATAATGAATTAGGGTTTCAGGGGATGCCTCCCCCAGGGGGGTCCTGCCCTCCTTTTATAGCCCTGGGCGATGATCGTGAGCCATTGGATCAAACCAACATTGGCGGGCGGCTAGGATCGATCCTCAAAGGCGGTGGGAGCGAACCGGGTGAACGGGGCCAACCCTGGACCGGCCGATCAGGGGGCCGAGACCGGGCCGGTCCTGGCCTCGGTGGCCTCCGGGCCCCGGCTCGGCGTGGTGCCTTCTCGTCTCTTCTAGAACCTTCCTGTGTTGCCGTGGAGTCTGTTTTTCGTTTCTTTATTCCGATAAGCTCTTGTGATTGCGTCTTTTCCAGTTTACGCCTGCAGAAATAGTGAAACACCAAAACTTGTGGAATTCGGTTAGTGTAAAAAACCCTATATCTACCTTGGTGATCACAATTGCATCCTTTTCATGGCTAGTTGACGGTTGATTTCATACAATAACGACCGTCAACAACCATCGAGATAGACTCCACAGCCGGATGCGGTCAGGCAAAGACACCTGACCCACTACACCAACACTCACGGTCTTCTCAGAATCAGGAGCCGGAGCAGAAAAAATAGTGGCAGATAACCTACAAGAACCAAAAAGCTAAGGTCAAATGATACAAGAAATAGAAAAAGAAGTCAGTAAGAAGAAAAACTTACTTAGGGGCACGACGGAGAGCAATACGAGGCCGAGTTGGTGGAGGCGGCATAACCTGATTCAGATCCACCAACAACTCGGCAGAAGAAAGGACAGGACCCGGCAGGGATCCCAAGTCCGGAGAATGAGAAGTCGTCGCCCGGGGGCTACAGAAAACCAAAATCAAAATTAAACAGCAAAAAGTATGTACACCAAAACCAAGAAGGCAACACTCACCGACGAAGAAGAGGGGAGTCATCAACATCTTCACCCCCTCAAAAAAAAAAAAAAAAGAAGAACAGATTCACCACCTACCAAGGAAAAAGAATCAAGACTACTTTCCAAAAAGAACAAGCAAGGCAAGACCAAACAACCGCTCACCTATCAGAAGGTTACCTGAAGGCTGGGGAGAAGAAGAAGAGCGCGCCCGCTTCGAGGCTTGATAGAAGAATAATCACCCGCAAAGCAGGCCTCTTTCCACCAATAGCGAGTAACTCGAGCAAGGGCCACCTACCGTGATAAGGAACATCTTGAAGAACAGGCTCCATTTCGTAAAACACCGGGCAAAACAACTCGACCTTCAATTACCTTATAACCGGGGAGCAGCCGGGGGAGCGGAAGAGGAGCAATCTCTCCATCAACATAGAAAGAGGCATCAGCATCGAACTCCCTACCAAAAGGCTTCAAAAAACAACAAGAAAACAAGTCAGCTTCAATTAAAAGTACTCGGAAACACAAAAAACAAGCAGAAAAACACAACTTACAGCAGGAGGAGGTTTGCTGGCCAAGTACTCAAAGCCAATCATGGGGACCACTGACGCTCCTTTCAAGATCTTCTGGAGGCGCGCAAGCACCTCATCATCTGACAACTCGGTCGTGGCCACCATACGAGGGATCCTCGGCGCCCGAGTACTCAAAGCCAAAATGCTCACGCGCGCCTTTTAAAGGGCTGTACTCGGCGACGAAGATAACTTGCCACTATGGCGAAACCAGACAAGCCATTTTGCTTCAAATAACTTATCCTATTGAAAAGAGGTTGGAGAAGAGTTAACTCGGCAGCAGTGAGCTGCTCCTTCTCCCACCGATCATTAGGAACAGGCGGGACCCCCGAGTAAGTTTGGAGTGCCGGAGCACCAGCACCCCCATCAAGATTTCCAGCATAAAACCACTCGGACCGCCAATCCTTCACGGATTCAACAAGGTCGTACTCAAAGAAGTGGCTCGACTTACGCCCCTGCCGAAATTGAATCCCACATCCACCAAGGGTGTGGAGGGAATCATTGCGGGGCTGCGGCTTGAGGCGGAAAAGAAAGTGGAACAGATTTAGAGAAGGAGGAATGCCAAGGAAAGTTTCACAAAAGTGAACAAAAACAGACAGATAAAGAACTCGATTCGGGGTAAGATCATGGAGAGGGATACAAAAATAGCGAAGAAAACGATGAAGGAAGGAACACGCTGGAAGACAAAGACCGGCGCGGACAAAAGAAACAAAAAGAATAATTTCCCCTGGGCGAGGAACAGGAACGCGATGCTCACCAGGAGCAACCCAACCAGAGAACTCCTTAGGCTGGATCATTCCCCACTCCCCGCAGCTCGACTAGATGCTTCTCCCGAGTAGTCGGAGGGGGGAAGTTCTTGTGGTGGCCTTCATTGCAAAGCAAATTCCCGGGTTCACTGCTCGTCGACCTCCTCCTCAAGAACAGGCCTCTCGACTACTAGCTTCTGGGACGCAACCTTCTTCCTACCCATGCAACGAATCAAGCAGCCAAAGCTAAGGGAAAGATGCGCAGCAAACCAAGAGCAGGGTTTGGGGATTTTTTCTCTGGCGCTAGGGTTTCAGAAAGCAAAGGCAAGGTGAAGAAGAAGAACAGACACGAGTAGATTTATAGCCCGGTCTTAAAGCCCACTTAAGGGGCAACGGTAAAAAGGCCAATGGATACAAAGCGCAATAACAAGAAAGGCCCAGTAAACCCCCAAATCTCAGGATAACAGTCATAATCCCGTTACCCACCAACGGTAAAATATAATACCGTTACAAGAAAAGGTAACTCCGCCGAAATTTCCATAACAAGTCGGCACGAAGTAAGACGTCCAAGAACAAGTCCACACGAAGGAAGACAGTTAGCATCTCAGCTAAAACAAGTCCACTCGAAGACAGACAGTCTTCTTATCAATCAAAACAAGTCAGCACGAAGGCAGACAACCAACAACTCAAGACAAAACAACTCGGGTCATTTCAGGAACATATATTTTCTTCAACACAACTTGCAGGATACAAGGATACAAGTCTTACATGCTATAAGGATCCAAGTCTTACAAGATACAAGTCTTACAAGACCCATCAAATTCAGAAAGAACACCAAAGCAACGGTTACAAGGAACCCTGTAGAATTTGGCCATAGAAGAAAATTACGTGAAAAATCTACAAGGAACCCCGTGGAATTCTGTCATAGAAGACAACTACGCAGAACCCAAGGAGGTAACCGCCGCAGACCCAGACTACCTCTTGAATAGACTGGGCCGAGCAGATCCAAAGCAACCTAGATACACCATCACGGTGCATCCAAGATCGCCAAAAGTAGCACTGACTGATCAAGCATCACATCGGGCCTCTCCAAAAACAAACCGGATCGAACCCCATGTGAACAAGAGAGCTCCAGCTGTGCGTGGGGCGGTAGCTGATTTGCACCGAACAGCTAGAGGACAGTGCGGCTCGGCTACCTTCCCACGCAGAGCATATGTCTGGCAGAGTGGAAAAGAAGAACTAAGAGTGCAAAATGACCCAGCATAAGGCACATTCAAGACTTTTTCTACCTACCAGAACGAGCCTCCAATCACAATGCTACTCTGGGATTAGTCTGCCTCTAATCCCTATCTCAAGAATTCTTTTACCCACTAAATGGACCATACTGGAAGAACAAGAAAGAAGCCCGGGGGCTGCTCTACCTCACAAACTATCATCTTTACAAAAACAGAAAGAAGCACACTACAAGACACTGAAAGCAACCGAGAGGGAGGTCCAATTTATAGGATCAGATCGACGTACATAGACCAAGTTCACCAAGACAAAGAAGCACTGACAAGGACAATAAAAGAGGACAGTAAAGAAAGTAGTAAAGGAGCATATTTCAGTCATATTCCAGAACAGTAAAAGCCTTTACACCACCAGCTGCCAACGCCCAACCATAAACGCAGACATAAAGAGCAGTAAAAGCAAGTCACGAGCCGTTGTCCAATTCCTACAACAGAAGAACTCAGCAAAAGCTCGGGGGCTATGACTAAAAGTAAGTCACGAGCATTTGTCAAGTTCCTGCACAGAAGAGCTCAGAAAAGCTCGGGGGCTACGGCTAAAGCAAGTCACGAGCCTTCGCCCAGTTCTTACAAAGAACTCAGAAGAGCTCGGGGACTACGCTTAAGGAAACACACTTACAATACCGAGCAGACTAAAAGCCATCGCCCGATTTCTTTTTGACCAAAAAACAACTCGAGACGAAGGCTCGGGGGGCTCTGAGGGCATACACCCTCATCTTTTTTTCCTCCTCTTAAGACCCTCTGGCTACTTATAAATAAGTAGCAAGAGGCTCGGGGGCTACACTCAATGAGTGCACCTACGGCGCACAACATAAGGAAAAGAAGTCTTCAGCTAGATCATTTCAAAGTATCACTCAAGAGACAAGACGTTCCCCGAGTTCTACTTCGAAATGCTCGGGGGCTTGTCGATACGGGACATAGACGGCTATTCACCAGCACGGCTCCCATCAGGACAAAAGCAAGAAGGCCGGATCCGAGTAGATAACAGATCATCCTAGTTAGACAAATAGAAAGTAACTTCTATAATAGGAGCGGAACTCTTCCTACAAGTCCGACTAGGATTAGAAACCGCAGCTCTGGCTCCTTTCCTCTCATAAAAAGGAGCCAGAGCACCTACTTTTGTAACAGACAAACAACACATAATCACACATCAATCCAACGCAAAAGGCCAAGGCCGACTGGAGTAGAGCTTTTACTCGACGACGAGGGCTCGAACCAGGATAAACCGTGTGTCTCTTGCGTGAAACCGTCGAGTTCCAGTTATTCACCGAGATCCGAATCAAGCGCTCACGGGAACCCCGTGGCAAGGCTATCGGTGGCTAAACACCGACACCGACACTTCCCCCCCCCCGTAAAGCTGACAGTGGGCCAAGATCCAAACCAAACTCGCACCAATCCAAAGCATGTATATTTGAAAGTCAAATCTAAACCAAACTAGACCGAAGCTTCAATCATCCACACCAAACTAAACTAGTTGTACGTTTAACCCATTAAAATACATTTCTAACCCACCAATTCATTGACACCTCATGCCATTGTTTATATTTAACTATAAGCAAAAGTAAAAAATAAATCAATAGAATAAAAACTCATTATTAGCCCTGTTATTGACAGTCAAACCAAATCAGCCCACTTTCATAGGGTCCAAACCAAACCAGCCCAATGACCTTCTTAGCCTATTTCACCCCAAACCAATACAGCCCAAAAACAAAACCAAACCAAAAAACCAGGCTTAACCTAAAACCATTATCGGGTTTACTCCCCCGCCCGCACGATGCGTGCCTCCCAGCATCCGGGCCCGAGAGGCTGTCGTCCTCATTTGGCGACACCCGGCACCTCTTACCTTGCGTGGCGCACCGCGTGTGACAGAACCGACCAATCTATCCGAGATTAAGCATAACTGCCCTCGTTAATAACGTTGACACGCCTACACCTCTTCTCGAATAAATCCGGTAGTCCGCCGAGTGTCACGAAGGACCTCGGTAAATCAACTTACAACCAGGATCATGATTAAGGTATATCATTCACCAGCATACATCGTATTCAGCAGAACATAAAATATATTACACACTGGTTCCATATGATGATACAAACCGGTTCAAATATATTACAAAAGTGTGTCTTTTGTTTGCAAATACAATACGATAAACTGTTTGACATCACCAGTTTTATTCAAGCCTCCTTTACAAGCATGGTGATAGAGTTATAGATATGGCCAAGCCCGATGGCCTTTACTCATCCATGTCATCCACAGGATTATAGCACGTAATGCAATAATTCTCATAAAGCATGTGACCTACAATGATGGGTAAAACCCTGAGTACTCAATTGTACTCCGCAAGACTTAACCGACAGGGAAGTAATAAAGGTTCCAAGGTATATGACAAATATGAAAAGAAAAATTTTTGGGGCTAGCAAGCTTTGTGGAAAAGCTTACTAAACTGGATCCTTATTTCATTTGTTAAAGTCAAGTCTGTTTAGCTATTTAGCGCTATCTTTGCATTGGCTACGCTATCTTTTAAAATGATACAAACAATTCTACTAAGTGAGGTACCAACATATAGTCCTTCCAATCTCAACATTAGTTATCATTTCTTAACTACGTCTCTACGAAAAGGTATGAGTTTCTCACTATCCGAGAGAGACGGCGATTCGAATCGATTACACCAGCTGGGTAAAGCCCGTATCACACACCCTCGCAAGCCGGACCAAAGCTTGCTCGAGTCACTGTTCACTCTATTCGAAAGATGGAATCGAATCCGGTTGCAAAGCTCATGGTATTGCGTCCTCACAAGTCATGCCCGTTCAGCCCGTAGCCCGTAGTCATGCAGGGTTTTGGACCAATACCTTTCCACCTTCCAATCGTCCCAGCAATGCATCAGCGGTTCGAGAACCACCTCGAATAGGCTAATCAGTTTCACCGTCGAAACGAGTTATTCGGCGGTTATGTGAAGGTACGTTCAATCTCACGCCTAGATCCAGAATACGGCTCGGTCCTTAATCGACACAGACAGAAAACACCAATTTCCGTCCGGTCTCCAATTATTAACCACCATAAGATTAAGGATATCACAAGTATCAACCTCGGTTTACGGATGACAGGAAATCATCCGTCTTCTAATTATCTAAGCATGGCTAAGCATTAATATATCTACTCGTACTAGTAGAATGAAAAGGGTATACTTGAGTGGACAAGGTATTCATGCAACAACGGTATCACGCAATTCCTATAACGTAATGTATAAAGTAAAGTCAAATAAGAGTAAGGAATTGCATTTCAAATAGAATAGGTTAATAGAATGCTCCGGGGCTTGCCTCGGCGAAAAGTGGAGGGACCGTGATTCGGGCACTCCGGCAGTGGATCAGTGGTTTCTCCTTCTCCTCGGGTGGCGACTCCTACGGTTCCTCCTCGATCACGGGGTACTCGAGGGTAGGTTCGCCCTCGGATCCTATATGAATGTATGCATTGCATAAATACCAGGAATGCATATAGAATGCACAAAGTAAAATACTATAACATGAAATGATGCATGATGCTAGGATCATGATAATGGTAATGATGGAAAGCTACATAAGGTTCCATGTGTGTAATTCTCTTTCTCGATGACAACACTATATTATCAAAGTTGTTTAAAGGAAACTAAAGATTACTTTGTTATTAAATTTCATAGAGTAGGTGCATATCTCCTCTCTGGAAGAATTGGTTTAATTACCAAAAAGCAACAAACATTTACCATTAATAAATGTATCAAGACTCTTATTATTAATCAAGGAAATTACCAAAATGAT
This sequence comes from Chrysopogon serrulatus, assembly GCA_015844335.1. NCBI lineage: Eukaryota > Viridiplantae > Streptophyta > Magnoliopsida > Poales > Poaceae > Chrysopogon > Chrysopogon serrulatus. The sequence goes on from JADLZL010007932.1 coordinate 23,799, forward strand.
TAATGTGTTCTTGATCCAAGAGAAAACAAAATAACTTAGAAAGTCATACAAGCATCACATGGTAGTGTTCTCTTTTAAAGGTATATAATGCATACACATTTATTTATATGTTCTAAGAAACGTGACATGAAATAATAAGACATACATAAACTAATGGAATTATTTTAAGGTCCAGCAGTACTCTGAAAACCTAAAACAGCAAATCATGGATTTAGAATATTCCAAAATATCACACACATGAAACCATACTCTTTCCTTTTCTTTTATTTTTAAATCTAGAAATAATGGTTTTACAAAAATATTCTCAATTTCTTTTCAAACTTTTTGTACAGATTGGTGATGTCATGAAATGAGTGTAAAATAATTGTCATGATTTTTGGATCAATATTTTATTCTAGAAAAATCAAGGAACATCCATTTCTTAATTAAAAGGGCAATTTTTGATCAAATAGAAATTATTATTTTCCTAAGTTTTACATTTTTCTCACATAGATTCTATCACAGGGAAGTCACACAAAACTTTTCAGAATTTTTGGAGATCACAATATTTTTATACAAAAATAACAAAAGTCAGTACTATTTAGGAATTCAAATAAAAGTAAAACAGCCGCGCACAGTGTTCGGTGGCTGACATGTGGGCCCCGTCGGTCAGGAACAGTGTTCCCGAGCTGACCGCGGCGGCGACGCCGTCTGACCGGCGATATCTCGCCGTCGGCGTGGTCGCCGGCGACGAGATCATCACCGACGTGCTCGGGATGATCCCGCGCATCATCCTGGGAGGTTGGTTGGGTCCTGTGGACATCACAGCGAACACCTCGCCGGCCATGGCGGCGCGGCGGCACTGCGAGGTCACGGCGAGGTCCCTCCGGCGGTTCGCCGGAACAGGCAAGGGCAACTATGGCTTACTACAGACATCCTGAACCCTACGGATCTCGTAATTAGACTCTGGCAGCTCCTAGTGAGTATGGCAGCACGGCGACGGCACGGCGGAGCAGAAGCTCGCCGGCGCAGTGCGTTCTAGTGCCTAGGGTGCGATAGGGATCAATTACAAGGCGGTGCTACCTTCAGGAGCTCACCCTAAACACTTCTGGTTAGTTGGTTTGCTCGGGAACCGAATGGAGATGGGTCGCCGGCGTGGAGGTTAGCGGCGGCGACGTGAACTCGATGGCAAGGGAACGTTCTGGCGGTTCCTGTGCCGTAGAAACAAAATTATTAAGTTGGTCATGATCTGGAGACTAAGGCGAACTCAGCACAAGGAGAATAATGTCGAATAGCTCACTGAACGGATTGGTCGACGGTGGGATCAACTACGGCGGCGCTCTGGCTGGCCGCGAGGAAGACGATGGCTGCCCGGCGACTCGGTTTATGGCAAGCGGTCCCAACAGTTGCAATCGATTCGCAAGGAGGTTGCGAAACTAGGGTCAAGTTTAATTAGACAGTGATCGGTTGACGGTGGCGAATTTACGATGTAGCAAAGTTGCTCGGTCATTGGCAAGAAAGAAGAAGAAAAAAAGGGTGCACGACGGCGGCAATGGCTATTTATAAGCAATGGTGGCACTGGGAGGTAGCCAGAGCGTTTGCGAACTTGACCACGCGGCGTCAGGGCATGGCTACACTCGCACGAAGCACGGGGCGCCGTTCCCGTGTCGCCGGTGAGTAGTGTGGTGGTGAAAAAAATCGGCGACGAGCCGGGTCGGTCGGTGAAAAACGGTGATGCGGGCGGGGACGGGGTCATTCCGCTCATCACCGCCAACGCGATGCAGGCAACGAGAGACAGACGGCGTGGCGGTGGCGGCCAATCGCCGGCGGGCACAATGGCCCCGACGCGAAAGCTGCATTTGCCGTCGCGCCTACAAGTGCAGAACTAAAACCAGCAACTTCGGTGCTTTGTATCTCGCAGCACGAGTGACCAAACTCGAAACCAATTCTACCATTGTACTCTCTAATGTGTGTGCTACAACTTTGCTTTAAGGATCAAAGTCTAATTCTAAATGGTTTGCAATCTATAAAGTGCTAAACCACCCTAAAGACAAACTGCACACTCCAATTCAGTCACATTCAGTTAATCAAAGTTCCAATCAGGTTGATTAGCTATCTTTGGTCAATTAATTAAGAGCTAACCAACAGCAACTAAACCCAACCATTTTCACATCATCAAAGTAGAAACTTTGCACTAACAAATGGTGCAATTGGTTCCAAAATTTTATCCATGGAAATCTAAATAACACAGCACTAGAAAATGAACTTAAGTGCTGAATTTCCAGACTTAGAAAATTCTAAGTCCTTTGCTCCCAATAAAGCTGAATTCATTTTTAAGTCACATTTTTAAGCAATTTAAAATAGAATTCATCCCTGGACCCTTAAATAAAAATTGTTGCATATATTTTGTACTACAACTTTCATTTAGGGTTTAACCCCAAAATCTGAAGAAAACATATAATCATCACATGTAATCACTTTTAAGCAAAAAGTTACATATAAACCCCTGTCTCAAATTGAATTATAAACCTTTTTAAACAAACTTTGAAATTGTTACACAAACATATGGGCAGCACACATGGAACTTGCAAGTGCTTATGCTTATGATTAAATGCAAAATGATGCTTATGCATTAATACAAATGCAATGCAAGATGATTAACATTTAGAATGTTACAGCTCCTCCCAGTAACAAAAATCTCATCCCGAGATTTCATAGGACCTACCATTGTTCATAGAAGGCCGGATAATTGATACGAAGAAAATCTTCTCTCTCCCAAGTGGCGTCATCCTCAGTGTGGTTGCTCCACAATATTTTGTAGAATTTCACAATCCTACTTCGAGTCACTCTCTCAGTCTCTTCCAACACTCTAATTGGTTCTTCTTTATATGTGAGATCCGATGCCAATTTAATGTCCTCCAAGTTGACCTCTTCGGTAGGTGCTCTCAAACTTCTCTTTAATTGGGAAACATGAAAGACATTAAATACGGCACTCATATGTGGGGGAAGTTGCAAAGCATATGCCACTTCTCCTTTGCGAGCTGGAATCAAAAATGGTCCCACATAACGAGGAGCTAATTTACCTTGTATACCAAATCGATGTTCGCTTTTGTAGGGTGAAACCTTTAAATAGACATAGTCACCAACATTAAAGGATATTGGCCTACGTCTTTTGTCCGCATAACTTTTCTGACGGGATTGAGCAGCTTTAAGGTGTTGTTGTATCTTTTGAACTCGTTCCTCTGCTTGCTTTACAAGATTAATACTGTAGTACCACCTCTCCCTGGGTTCTACCCAGTTTAAGGGGGTCCTACACTTTCTACCATAGAGTGCCTCAAATGGTGCCATTTTAATACTCTCTTGGTAGCTATTGTTATATGAAAATTCTGCTAGAGGTAACCACTCATCCCAAGATCCCAAAGGAGAAAGTACACAGGCCCTCAACATATCTTCCAAAATTTGATTCACCCTTTCAACTTGACCAGAAGTCTGAGGATGGTAAGCAGAGCTTCTAATCAATTTAGTACCAAGATATGCATGGAGATGTTCCCAAAAACGGGACATAAATTGTGACCCTCTATCAGATATGATGGTCTTTGGAATACCGTGTAAACGTAAGATTTGGGCAATGTATAAATCCGCATATTGTTCTGCACTATATCCAAACTTGACAGGTAAAAAGTGTGCCGTTTTGGTAAGACGGTCCACAATTACCCATATACAATTGTACCCTTTTTGTGTTCTAGGAAGCCCAGTTATAAAATCCATACCAATTTCTTCCCATTTCCATTCCGGAATAGACAAGGATTGGAGTTGTCCGGCAGGTCGCAGATGATCTGCTTTCACTCTCCCACACACATCACAATGAGCCACATATCTTGCTATTTCTAGCTTCATCTTGGTCCACCAATATTTTGGTTTCAGATCTTGGTACATTTTACTACTTCCTGGATGAATGGATAGATTAGAGAAATGGGCCTCGGATAAGATTTGCTTTTTTAATTTTTTATTTTAAGGAACTACCAAGCGGTCATCAAACCATAGCACTCCCTTTTCATCCACTCAAAAATGCTTGGCCCCTTTTTCTTGGATTTTTCGCTTGATATGGAAAATACCAGGATCTGTCTTTTAACTCTCAATGATCTGGCTTTCCAAATTGCAACTGAGGACTATATTATTAAGCACTGCTGGATGCATAAGATTGAAAGTTTCCCTAGAGAATAACTCAGTGTAATTGCAATGAGCCTTTCGGCTAAGAGCATCGGCTACCACGTTGGCCTTTCCTGGATGATAATGCACTTCCAAATTATAATCTTTGATTAATTCCAACCACCTTCTTTGTCTCATGTTTAATTCTGGCTGAGTGAAAATATATTTGAGGCTCTTGTGATCAGTGTAGATATGACATAGCTTTCCCAACAAATAATGCCTCCAAATTCTTAAGGCATGCACCACTGCAGCCAGTTCTAAATCATGAGTAGGATAATTGACCTCATGTTTTCGAAGTTGTCGCGAGGCATAGGCAATGACTCAACCTTCCTGCATTAGGACGCAGCCGAGGCCAATGCCTGAAGCATCACAATAAACATCGAAAGGCTTTGTTATGTCCGGTTGTGCCAACACGGGAGCCATGGTTAGCAACTTCCTTAATGTACAGAAAGCCGCTTCACACTCCGGTGTCCATACAAACTTCTCATTTTTCTGTAACAACCAGGTCATGGGTTTAACGATCTTGGAGAAGCCTGGAATAAAGCGGCAATAATACCCGGGTAACCCGAGCAAAAACTCCGAATTTTCCCAACATTTGTTGGAGCTTTCCAATTCAACACTTCTTGAACCTTTTCAGGATTTACAGAGATACCATTTTCTGACAACACATGTCCCAAAAATTTAACCTCACGAAGCCAAAATTCACACTTGCTAAATTTAGCATACAACTTATGCTTTCTGAGTCTGGTCAACACTACTCTTAAATGCTCAGCATGATCTTCATTGTTTTCAGAGTATACCAGGATATCATCAATAAAGACCACTACAAACTTATCCAATTCTGGCATGAAGACCGAGTTCATCAAGTACATAAAATGGGCAGGTGCATTGGTGAGACCGAAAGACATTACCAAGTACTCAAATAGTCCATAACGGGTTATAAAAGCTGTTTTAGGAATGTCCTCTGGCCAGATTCTAATTTGGTGATAGCCTGATCTTAAGTCAATTTTTGAGAAAACTTTGGCCCTACTCAATTGATCAAAAAGGATATCAATATGAGGCAAGGGATATTTATTTTTGATGGTCACTGCGTTTAGTGGTCGGTAATCAACACACATACGCAGAGTGTCATCTTTTTTTCTTCACAAATAAGGCAGGGCATCCCCACGGAGACGTACTTGGTCTAATAAATTTCTTCATCAAAAGTTCTTGTATCTGTTTCTTTAATTCAACCAACTCATCTGGCGGCATTCTATATGGTCTTCTAGAGATAGGAGCAGTACCGGGTACAAGGTCAATGGCAAACTGAACATCTCTTTCCGGTGGTAAACCTGGCAAATCATCGGGAAAGACATCCAAAAACTCACATACTACGGGGATTTCTTCTAATTTGGTGGTTTGGGTAGCAAAGGAGGAATTCCAGAGATTAGGATCTACAGAAGGTGATACATAAAAGGTGCCATTGCCATCGGGCACATTTAACTTGATTATCCTATTCGGTATGTCCAAGTTTACTCCATATTCTTTCATCCAATTCATACCTAGAATCACGTCTAGGCTCAAGTCCGGTAGCACAATCAAGTGGGTCAAGAATTTCTTCCCTCTAATATCAACTTGTGCATTCCAAACTATACGGTTACTAAATGTCTCAGCTCCAACTGAGTTGATTATAAATTTACTCTTCACCGTACTAACTTGAAATTGATGCTTGTATGCAAAATCCTAGCTTATGAATGAATGCGATGATCCCGAATCAAACAAGACAAAAGCAGGAATTTGGTTTACGGAAAACATACCCGCAGCCACTGGTTCACCCTCTGGAATTTCTTCAGCAGTGGTATAGTGAACACGTCCCACACGTGCTCTAGAGCTTGCTTCTTAAAGCCCTAGAAATTAGTCTTCTGTTTTTGTTGGGCTTGTTGATTTTGAGGCGTCGCATAATTCTGCTTAGGCTGAGGACACTCCCGAGCATAATGTCCAATTTGCCCGCAAGTGAAACATGGGGCTTTATAACCACCTTGAATGCTTCGGGGTGCATTCCCTGACTGAAACTACGGACGTGGAGCATTTTGCTGCACCTTCTGCTTCTTAGGTGGCTTATATTGCTTGGACGGTGAACGATACTGAGACTTCTGCACCCACTGAGTCTGACGTGGCGGCTGAGATGGACCACTAGAATAGAGCTTCTTGCGCTTCTTGTCCTCCTTGTACAGACGATGAGCATTCTCACGGGTGATGGCATCACTAACCAAGTCTTCATAAGTGGTGCACTTACTAAGAGACAGATCATCCTGGAGCTTCAGGGATAGTCCTTGCATGAAACAATCCATGCGCTTCTGGGGTGTATCCACATGCGTTGGGGCATACTTGGACAGATGATTAAAAGCATGAGAGTACTCAGTCACGGTTTTAGTCCCTTGAGTTAACTTCAGAAATTCCTTCATCTTGATTCTCATAGTGCCCTCAGGAATATGGGATTTACGGAAAGCTTCTTTAAATTCTGCCCACGTAGGTTGTGCAGTCTCGGGCAGAGTGGCCAGATAATTTGTCCACCACACCCCGGCGGCTCCATGCAACTGTTGAGCTGCAAACTCGGCTTTCTGGCTATCTGTGATTTGGGGAAGGAGACGGAATTTTAGCTCAATAGTGTTGAGCCACTCATCCGCCTGTAAAGGTTCTTCGGATTAGGTGAACACAGGTGGATTTGTGCCAGAAAACTCTTTATAGGTAACAGATGCATTTGGGCCATGATTATGGTTTTGCTGGCGCCTGGGGGTGGTATTCTGGGCAATCCGCTCTAGGGCAGCTTCCATGTTCGCTTGTCCGCCCAACAAGCGAGCCAAAACGTCAGCGGCGGTAGGTGGATTTGGAAGGTCCGAAGATCCACCATTCCCCCTTCCCGAACCATTTGAACGAGTATTCGGCATCTGCATTTAAATTCAAAGTATAATTAATGATGGTACCGGTAAAATGTGAAAGCAATTATTATGCAACACTGAAATGTTGAAGAGAATTAAAACTTCATACAACAAACAGAGGCATAATAAAAATTTCCACACTGCACCATCACAATTATACATCATTTGTTTCTCATATGCACATATATCTGAACATCGATTATTCAAGCCCTGCATATATTACATTCGAGTTACATATGTTACACATCATATATTACATGAGAGAAATTCAACTACTAGATCAAGACCTAGGCTGAGAGTCAACTCCAAGATTATTCTATTTTACAAACATCATAGAAAAACCCTTCTCTAGTACTCATCATCAAAGTCTATCGGATAGTCATCATCTAAGCTAGTTTTAGTCTGCTCATCAAATTCTATTTTAGGGTCTTCTATGAGATCCATCTCATCTTCTTCAACTTCATCTAATACTTCTCCTGCCGTTACCCTTCGGGGGTGGCACCGCAACTTGCAACGCATTGAGTTGTTCTTGAAGATTTGCAATGGTTGCATTTGCTTCATCTACTTGCTCTAGTAAATCATGCTCAAAGCAAATTCAAAAAATTTTCAGTAGCCTCGGCAAGCTCTTGGATAGCTTCATTTTTAGTTGCTTCTGCTTCATTGGCACGTGCTTCAGCTGCAGCTCTTTGTTGCTCTAAGTTGATGGTTTCATTCCATAGCATGGAATATTGATGGTTCATATTTAACTCGTGTTGAATAGCATAATCCATCACTACATTTGTGGTATTTTTAGCAGACTCCCACAAATTTTCAGTCACCTTCAAATCTATATTGCATAGGTTATACCTTTGACGCCAATAATTATGGGAGGCTTCTCTGGCTTTGTAAGCTTGGGCGATAGCTAAATTTGCAATAGCAGTGATGGTGAGGGTAGGATTATGGTCTGGCAAGCTTGTATCTGTCAAAGCGATCCTCGTTGACACCAAACCTCATTGGTAGGATCGGTAGGTGGAAAAAGTTTCATGGGAGTGGTTCCTATTTCTTCAATATGTTCCCTGACATATTTTCTGAAGGATGTCAAAAGCAGCTACTTGCCCAGCTTCCCACTCATTCAATCCTTCTTTTTCAACCCTCATTTCTTGCCAGGAGGAAGTGACACTTAATGCGGGAATATGCAAAAGCAAGGAACATCACGGAGTGCCATAGACTCAAGTGTGCCTCCAACGGTAAATTGGCGGTATAGCATCTTGCATACCCAAAATTCTCTAGCACCTTCCAAAGCAACTGGGTGTGCCAAACTGTCCCAACAGTACCTTCCTCGGTATATGGCGGTGGCTCCATTTTACGTTATCATAAGTAATGATATGAGCAATTCATTTCATTTTACAAATTGAACTTGCATTTATCTATAAATTATAAGGGGAAAGAATATTAATGCAATAAGATGAGCAAATGAATGATCATGATGCATGCTCAAATCTACTCGTCGTCCTCTGTAATTGAGAAAAGAGTGGATTTTCTAATCGATACTAAATGGTGGCATTCCTAAATGCTCTCATCAAAGCGTGCCTTAAACGATTTACTACCCGGTTTCGTAGTTAGCGTACCTGCAGAAAAAAAAATCATTGCAGCCCGGATCCCACATGACATGTATATCCACACAATGAAAGCAGTAACTTTAAATGCTCCCCACATATGCATCCCCCTCAGTATATATACATGTAGCACTAAACTACCCGAATTATCATCACATCCCACAATTAAGTACCTTCATATGAACATGTGTGTAACATGTAAATATTCCGGTAACCACACTAGCACTCCCCTAGACCGGCGTTTGTCCGATCATGCTCTCCCAACTCACTCTTACCTGAGCGTAGGTGTGTCGTTACATAATTTAAAAGACAGTTTATACTGCATACTTTCATATATGCATGTGCATATACTTCCATATGAGGTCACCACCACCCTTAGGTCATCGGGTGACAAGATAACCATTTACTTACCTCCTTACCTGAGCGTAGTGGCATTGAATCACACACATGCAATAAATGAAACCCCCCCCCGAGTTAGCATAGCCACCTGATAGTCCTTATGCGGGCTTAACTGGAGGTTTGACACTGGTGAAGTTTTAAAATTCAAAATCCTAAATAAAACCAGTTTTGTTTCAACTTAAACTTTTCCAAAACCAAAAAGCTTTTGTTTTAAAATACCCTGATGATGATATTAACCTTAATCCTGCTCTGGTACCAGCTGTGACAGAACCGACCAATCTATCCGAGATTAAGCATAACTGCCCCCGTTAATAACGTTGACACGCCTACACCTCTTCTCGAATAAATCCGGTAGTCCGCCGAGTGTCATGAAGGACCTCGATAAATCAACTTACAACCAGGATCATGATTAAGGTATATCATTCACTAGCATACATCGTATTCAGTGGAACATAAAATATATTACACACTGGTTCCATATGATGATACAAACCGGTTCAAATATATTACAAAAGTGTGTCTTTTGTTTGCAAATACAATACAATAAACTGTCTGACATCACCAGTTTTATTCAAGCCTCCTTTACAAGCATGGTGATAGAGTTATAGATATGGCCAAGCCCGATGGCCTTTACTCATCCATGTCATCCACAGGATTATAGCACGTAATGCAATAATTCTCATAAAGCATGTCACCTGCAACGATGGGTAAAACCCTGAGTACTCAATTGTACTCCGCAAGACTTAACTGACAGGGAAGTAATAAAGGTTCCAAGGTATATGACAAATATGAAAAGAAAAATTTTTGGGGCTAGCAAGCTTTGCGGAAAAGCTTACTAAATTGGATCCTCATTTCATTTGTTAAAGCCAAGTCTGTTTAGCTATTTAGCGCTATCTTTGCATTGGCTACACTATCTTTTAAAATGATACAAACAATTCTACTAAGTGAGGTACCAACATATAGTCCTTCCAATCTCAACATTAGTTATCATTTCTTAACTACGTCTCTGCGAAAAGGTATGAGTTTCTCGCTATCCGGGAGAGACGGCGATTTGAATCGATTACACCAGCTGGGTAAAGCCCGTATCACACACCCTCGCAAGCCGGACCAAAGCTTGCTCGAGTCACTGTTCACTCTATTCGAAAGATGGAATCGAATCCGGTTGCAAAGCTCATGGTATTGCGTCCTCACAAGTCATGCCCGTTCAGCCCGTAGCCCGTAGTCATGCAGGGTTTTGGACCAATGCCTTTCCACCTTCCAATCGCCCCAAAGAATGCATCGGCGGTTCGAGAACCACCTCGAATAGGCTAATCGGTTTCACCGTCAAAACGAGTTATTCGGGCGGTTATGTGAAGGTACGTTCAATCTCACGCCTAGATCCGAATACGGCTCGGTCCTTAATCGACCGCTGCACGTAAAACACCAATCTCACGCCTAGATCCGAATACGTAGCTCGTAGCGGCGTTTGCGAACTTGACCACACGGCGGGCGGGGCATGGCTACGCTTCGCCACGAAGCACGGGGCGCTGGCGCCGTTCCGTGTCGCCGGTGAGCGAGTGTGGTGGTGAAAAAAAAAAAATCGGCTCGAGCTGGTCTGGTCGGCGGCAAGCGGTCTTGGACTAAAACCAAAGCAACCGGTGCTTTGAGTCTCGCAAAGCAGTGACCAAACTCGAAACCAATTCTACCATTGTACTCTCTAATGTGTGTGCTACAACTTTGCTTTAAGGATCAAAGTCTAATTCTAAATGGTTTGCAATCTATAAAGTGCTAAACCACCCTAAAGACAAACTGCACACTCCAATTCGGTCACATTCAGTTAATCAAAGTTCCAATCAGGTTGATTAGCTATCTTTGGTCAATTAATTAAGAGCTAACCAACATCAACTAAACCCAACCATTTTCACATCATCAAAGTAGAAACTTTGCACTAACAAATGGTGCAATTGGTTCCAAAATTTTATCCATGGAAATCTAAATAACACAGCACTAGAAAATGAACTTAAGTGCTGAATTTCCAGACTTAGAAAATTCTAAGTCCTTTGCTCCCCAATAAAGCTGAATTCATTTTTAAGTCACATTTTTAAGCAATTTAAAATAGAATTCATCCCTGGACCCTTAAATAAAAATTGTTGCATATATTTTGTACTACAACTTTCATTTAGGGTTTAACCCCAAAATCTGAAGAAAACATATAATCATCACATGTAATCACTTTTAAGCAAAAAGTTACATATTTACCCTGTCTCAAATTGAATAATAAACCTTTTTAAACAAACTTTGAAATTGTTACACAAACATATGGGCAGCACACATGGAACTTGCAAGTGCTTATGCTTATGATTAAATGCAAAATGATGCTTATGCATTAATACAAATGCAATGCAAGATGATTAACATTTAGAATGTTACACCGCGACCTGCCGTGTTCGCGTCACTCTTTTTGCCGTCCCCGTGTGGTGGCCGGTGCAACTCCCTCCAGCACGGTGCACCACAAGCCATCGCGTCCCTGAGCAGGCAAGTTGGTTGAGGCTAGGACGAGAGCCTGGACAGCGATGTCTGCGGACGCCGCTCCCTCCTTGGAGGCGTCCTCTTCGATCCTCTCCCCCGACTTCTTTGGGCGGGACGATTGCCGAGTGCACGCCCAACTATCGTGGGCGAGTCCTTGAATGGCTCCATGTGGTGTGGCGACGACCGGCACCTCCCCCTGCATCCAGGCGTGGACGCTTGCCGGTGCATGCTGTTGACGGTCCTTAACGCCTATTTTATACCATCAACTATTGCTCAATATAACATGATATTAACCATAAAGCATAGTTGTAGGGTTCGATTCTAACGAGTTCCACGAGTTGTGTTGTTCTTGATCGTCTTGCAGGTATATCCAATTTTACACAGAATAAAAGTATCTCAAATGATGAATTGGACTACACCATTGCGACGGGCTCGTCGAGACGATCGAAACGGACATATCATTTGCTATATTCGGAGTTTAGAGTCAAAAGATATCAATTCTACACCGAAACCAACACTAGAAGACTCTAGAAGACACGGGAAGGCGATCAACCGAAGGTGGGGCCCACCTGCTACAGGGTGGGGCCGCCCGGCCCCACCCCGGGGCCGGCCGGCCCTCCGGAGCCCATTCGTGGCCCGCTTCGACGGACGGCCTCTTACCGCCTTAGGGTTTGCATCTCCACTATTGCCGAAGTCGAATTAGTCCCACATCGCTTTGTCTAGAAGAGGTGGAGGCTTTTCTAGACTATAAATAAAGAGGTAGACCCCCCTCCCTAAGGGCACCACATTATGATGGAGATGTAGAGGCGTCCCTCGAATGGATGACCTCTCATCTCTAGAGAATTAGGGCTAGACTTTCCAATGTAGTTCTAGTTGAGAGTTAGGGAGAGCGGCGCTTACGCCGGGGGTTCGGAGGAGTCTTCGCAGGAGTCGTCAGAGTTCTGGTATATCTTTGTATCTTTTCTTGTAAGACTTATGCTTCAATATATTTATCTTCTCTATTTACTTTATGCCTTTATATTATGTTTAGTATAGTTGTTATACTTTAGCATGGGATCTCGCTTTGTATTAGGTGCTCTAGTTAGCGTACGTGACTAGAGTAGTAATCGTTAGCGTAGACGTGGTGTCTAGGCTAGTGTTTACCTGAGTTTGCGCCCAATTCTTACGGTTAGTTGTGGTAGCCATCAGAGGTGACAGCTTTGTTGGTCTTCGTATTCCACCACGTCGGAGTTGGTGTTTCGTAGAGCTTTTGGCAGTCTTACCCAGCTACCTTCTTTCCAGTCTTATTCGAGAGTTGGATAGGTACTGTTGCTCCAAAGTGTTATTGTGTGATTACTTTATCTACCATAAATTAGTTATATAGAACCAAAGTAATAGAGAAGTATTTAGGAACCTTGAACTCTCTCGTTGTCCTCTCACTTTAGCTATCTATTTACTTATCATAGAATTCTCCTGTGTGTGTGTCATATATACATAATTCCTATCATCTATCATTTACCCCCTACTTTAGTCTAGTTGGTGTATTAAGTTAGTAGATACATGATGGTGAACTATCAATGTCTTATTCCATTGTTTCCAGTGGTAAAATATAAATAACGATACGGAATACTCACGGTAAAATGCTACAATGGTTTTACGTGCGCGCTATGAATCCTTTATATTTTAGTTGTGCATAAGAAATACCAACAAGCATTTTTTGGCGCCGTTGCCGGGGATAGGGATTTACCTCTATTTCTAGTAGCGACGTTAGAAATGTCAACACATGCCTCCCACCGTGAGCGAGTCCTAGAACAGTTCCATGTGGTGTAGTGGTGATCGGCGCTCCCTCCCTCCAGGCGGTGTGCATCTCCCATCGTCATAGGTGAGTCAAAGAATGGCTCAATGCGGTGTTGCGGTGGCCGCCACCCCCCCCCCGAAGTCCAGGCGTGGACACTTGCCGAGTCGCTGCGTCTCCCTCCAACACGGGCATCCGAGAATGGCTCTGTGTGGTGTGGCAGCGGGCACCCCCTCCCTTTTCGCCCAGGCGCGGATGTTTGCCAGTGCGGCGCCTCCCACATCGTCGCGGGCGAGTACAGGAGCTGATCCGTGCGGTGTGGAGGCGACCGACATCACCTCCTTCCCTCTGTCCAGGCATGGCCGCCGCTTGTGTATTTATGGTTCTGCCACTGTTCTTTCCTATACCTTTTTAAAATATATAACGAGCTATTTTGCGATATATAATACATATTCAGGTGGATTACCAGTGACATTTTCAAAAAATGATGTATTTAGTAAGGTTGGATTTTTATTATTTACATTGCGATCCACGTGATAACCTTATCGTCATGTTCGTCAAACAGAAGTGGAAAAAGTGGGGACATTTTATTTTTGTGTAACAACGGCCCTTTAGCCTGCATTACATATTACGACTAAATCCAATTTAACTTAGTAATTAATACAACACTGGGTTTGCTTTGAGCACTATACAATCCTACATAACGGTCACCGAGCAAGTAGATATAGGGGAGACACTATTCAAACCAACTAGTAGATACAACTAGGATGAATGTACATAATCTCTCTATCTCAAATTATCAGATATTTTAGCTTTTTAATACATAACTTTTATAAAGCCAAAAACGTCTAATAGTTTTAAATGGATGAAGTAGTATTTAAAGGTATAAATATGCCTTCGCTAAACAGAGTATAAAAATAGTGATCAGGGCTAAAAATCCACTAGTAAACACACATCCTATAGTTTGATTTGTTCTATTTTCATGTTCCATATAGACTAATTCCGATAACTAAACGCAACCATATCGCAAGCAACCAGCAAATGCCAGCAAACGGGCTCACTTGTCCCCACATATGTTGCTAGCAGCTCCGATCCGATGAGCAGAGATTGACTTGTGATTTGTGAACCTAGCCCTTCTCAATTTGCTATCATATATCTTCATGGGTTTTGTCTGGTCACGGGTATGTACATACTATGTTCTTGCACTACACCACAGCCCTAAAACAGCGACTACATTGGAGTCACTAATAACAATATGAATAGTTGTTAGCTAAAACGCTATAACAATGGACATAAGACAAGCCACAGTGTAGGAAAATATCGATGCCGAAAAAGAGAGAGAAGGTTTCTGCCTCGGATCATCACATTGTAGGATCGGTGCCAACTCCAAAATTTTCTGGCATCATGGCAAGTAGATGCCTCGATGCTGGCAATTAAAGAATGATTTTTGAACCAACTGTTGGACACAGACACTCAAGTCACGGATAGCAGGAATGAGTGGTGCTTCTCTGATAAGCTTGACCCACGTGCACATGGCGCGATTCTTAACTTGTGTGGCATTAAGAGTTCCAGGCATCGGAGGCAGTAGCATGCATTGGCATCGACAACATTGTGGGTATGGATGACCGCCTACTGCTTTGCTAGTGTAGTCGTCCTGCACGCCATTTGCTTAGGCTGTCCCCAACAGCATAGCCATAAGGTGACCCATACCCAAATTGGGTGCTGCAAAGGCCAAAAACATGCTCCAACGGAGTATCCAAACACCAGATGCATTTTGCGCTGCCTCCCACGTCGAACGCAAATATGCGTCTCTCCATCTCTTTGCGTCTCGACCTTTGGGGCCCACCATGACCGGGAGCGGGGCACGGGGGAGCGCAGCCACCGGGCGCAGGCGCAGTCAAGCGCAGCCGCCACGTGCGGACCGCCACGGCCGCCGGAGAGCAAGGGAGCGCAGCCGCCGGGCGCGGACCGCCGCCGCCGGGCGCGAAGTTGAGGGAAGCGCGCTGCCATCCTGCCCCCGGTGATGGGGAGGGACGCCGTGGATAGGGAAGAAGAGGCCTCCAAACTGTGCCGCCTGGTTTTGGGTCTCCAGTTGCGTGAGCTATTGGAATATGCGATTTTTAGGTCCGGGACCTTTTGCCTAAACCACTTAAATGGGTCTTCCTTTTAGGTTTCCATCGTTGAAGACAGTTTTACTATAGTGTCATGTTAGGGTGTCATAAGCTGTCCAGCTATATGGCCGATTATTTTCACAAGCTATAAAACACTTAGAAATATTTTTCACATTTAAAAATCTTATCAAGCATTTATTCATTTTTATTAACTAAAAAGAACAAAACCACCTTTAAAACTACTAAATCATAGCAAAGAGGTAATTTGAGTGGTTTTCAGACAAACTAGGAGCGAGCAACTTAGAGCTCCGAAATCGGCTGTCAGGCGATACCACATACCATGAGTAGGCCTAAGGAGTGAGCAATGTAGGGCTTTAAAACTGGGCGGATACCATAAGTTATAGGCCTATGTATTTTTTGAACTAGGTTAGGCTTAGATTAGCCTGCTTGCTTTGGGTCTAAAAAATTCTCCCATGATTATGCAATAGATGAGTCGGTCTTTATTTTTTTGAGTCGGACCTAGGCTTGGACGCATTATTTTCATTGTGAAAATAAATAAAATAAATTATTTCGGATCAAAGTCGGGCTGGGATTTTTTTCTGGATGGACGGCGAAACTTATCCAGAGATCATGTTCGTCACTCAGAGCTGCAGCCGGGCCCGTAGGCCGGACTGTGATCAAACAAGCCGCGGGCCGCCTCCTCGAATTACATCTCGCTGCCCCCTAACCCCCCCATTTTGGTTTGCCGGACCGTAAATAAGAGGCTCGACCCTCTGCACCTTCTTTCTCTCCTAAACCCCTATACCACTTACGACGCCTCCCTCCGCCAGCGTGCAGCAACGATCCCTCCCTTCCTCGTGCCTAGCGCCGCCGAGCCCGGTTGATCAGCCGCTTCCCATCAAATCTCTCGCTGGTGTCGGTGCTGCGGCCGACTCCGGCAATCCTCCGGGCCGCCGTTCTGGCGTAGTCTCGGGACAAAGCCGCCGCCAAAGGCCCCAACTTCAGTTCGACCCTCTGGATAATACTAATAGAGAGAAGGTAAAAATCCGGTTTCCCTGCTCTCTTCTTGTTATAGCATGGAGGCTGGCAGGCGGAACGCCAGCAATGCAGCAGAATGCTGCAACTGCCTATATATCCATGAGAGATCACTGTAGTTATTAACTTATTATATGATGATCACGGCACGGGCGATGCGACTGAATCATGTTATTATGTATGGATTTGTATGCTCTGGAACGGGCTCGGGTGTTCACTTCTTAATTTGGTTTTCATTGCCATGGTGATCGGGTCTCATGGGTGTAGTATACCAGACCAGTCCGTGTTTTCTTGGCCGTGTGGATGCTACAGTGCTATTGAACACGAGGGAGGCCTCATGGATTGAACACTATAATATGAAGTCAAGATGACTATCGTCGAAAAACTGTCAACCATGAGTGCAGTACAAGCAGGATTCTGGTTAATTCATTTTTTATTAAATAAAATGACTTAAAAAAGACTTTCATCTTTCTTTTTTTTTTTATTAAAACATTATATTATTTTCACTGCATCTTAACTTAGATTAAATCAGGCATGTGAAACTTCTGAATTTCGGAGGGAATTATACTACTTATACAAGTCACATTCTTTTGATACTCTGTTTTTATACTGAACTGGCATTTACCCCTTGCAGCAATCCTTCTTTAGCCTATAATAAAAGGACATTTTCCATGGGTTCAGAAAATGTTCCTCTAAAAAATTAAGAAGATCAGAATAGTAGGGTATGAGGATAAACAGCATCACAAGGATGCACATAGTTCAAGTAAGGTATACATTAAAAAGCAAGTACATTTATTTTGGAAATTTCATGAGGATTATCAATCGATAGGTTGTACATGGTGGCCTTCAATACACACGGAGAAGACTGGAAAAAGGTTTGGATTGTCCATCTCTTGAGGCATAATGGGGAAAACTGTCTTTTGGATTTTTATAATAAATGCTGTTTGGGAAATTTGAATACGCAGATCGGTGCAGTGGTAGGTCATAAAACACCAGACATGGTAAAAGCTCTACTCTATGCATCAGGTGAGTCTTTAGGGACTGTAGTCCGTTGTTATTAGATCCTAGTTTGTTGTAAAGTGTTTAGCATTTTTTTTTTTGTCATCAACCGCTGTTTACTGTATTTGTCAAAACTAAAGGCAACTTGGATCTAATCTGGAGGTTCATATTTCTATGTGTGTCGATAATTTGGATCTAAACTTACAATGCATTGTAGGTTGACATGTTTTATTTCTTTTGGCAGACTTTTCTTGTCTCTTCCAAAACATCAAGCTACTGTCACAGGATTTATTACATTGGTAACTGGTCATCGAAATGTTTTGGTAAGCTTAGATTAGAATGTACTTCTAGTAATGACTGTTCACTTTCGTTATGCTAAATTCATGTAGATAACATGTATATGATATGAAGCTACAGTTGGAGTTTATAGCAATGAAGATGAGCCCCGATAATTTTGCTTCAACTGAGTTCAGTTATAATGCTTCTTATTCGTTTCACCAAATTAGTTTAGTTCTATTAAATAAGTATGCAATGATGATGCCTCTCCTAACCCTAAAAGTTACATCGAACCTGTAGTAGGTTGGGATATTGAATTACAGTCTGTACTGTTTAGACCTTGTTGGGGGCAAGGTACCCTTCGGCCCCCCTGGCGCCTTGCCGCGGTGCAAAGGCGCCAATCTCGCGCAGCAGGCGGAAGTGGTGGGGAATGCCGCAAAGGCGATCTCGTCTCCAATGCGAGAGCAAGATGGACGAAAAAGCGACTCACGAATAGCCATGAGTGGCCGCCGCCTTTTCGGAATATGAAGGCAGGCCGCCAACCGGACGCCTAACCTCGCCTGCGAGATAGTTGAGAGTCCTCAATGAGAGTCCACCGCGCAATTCCGTTGTAACTTTGATAGCCACCCCCGAATACGAGGGTGGCGCCTTTTCTCCGAAAAAGGAACTAAATCGCTAAGGGGCTGGCTACGCTCCATTTCGCAACTTTAGCTTCGCCACCACCCCAAGCGAATGCAAGGGTTGGCGCCTTTTCTCTGAAAAAAGGAACTAAATCGCTAAGGGGCTGGCTACACGCTCCATTTTTCCCCAACTTTGCCGCCAGCCACCCCCCGAATGCGAGGGGAGTGGCGCCTTTTCTCGAAAAAAGGAACTAAATCGCTAAGGCGGCAGCTACGCTCCATTTTGCAACTTTGCCGCCGCCCACCCCCACCGAATGCGAGGGGTGGCTCCTTTCTCCAAAAGAAATAAATCGCTAAGGGGCGGCTACGCTCCATTTCGCGACTTTTGTTTCGCCTGACCACCCAGCCCAATGCTTAGGGGTGGCGCCTTTCTTCAAAAAAGAAATAAATCGCTAAAGGGGCGGCCACGCTCCATTTCGCGATTTTGTTTCACCAGCCACCCAGCGAATGCGAGGGGGTGGCGCCTTTTCTCCGAAAAAGGAACTAAATCGCTAAGGGGGGGCTATGCTTCATTTGGCAACTTTGCTTTGCCGTAATGAGCAGCCACCCCGGCGAATGCGAGGGGTGGCGCTTTTTCAAAAAAAAGAGGCGGCCGCTAGGGGACCAATCACGTCCCATTTCACGGCATAATTCCGCTAGGGGGCTTGGCCGTGCCTTAGGCTGCTAATAACCCTCGCTAGATGGCGGCCAAAGGTTTGTAATTCAAGATGCCAACAGCTTCAACGAAAGTTAGGGACTAACGACACTAGCACAAGAAGATAACGTGTATAAGTGAAAACCACAGCATAGAGCACCAAAACGAAATATAATATAATTCGTCACGACGAAGGAGAATAAAAATAATATCACCGATTGCCATCCGCCACATCCTCTTCTAAAGGCTGTTCTTTTTCGGCTCGAAGCGCAAATTCGAAGCCGCATGGCAAGTGCCTTGAGCGACGGCGTGCGCGATGCTCTCGGCGTCGATTAGCTGACAAATGGCGGGATCAAGACAAGCGAAAAAGTTTTTTGATTTTAGCATCCGCAATCTTGACGTGCGAAAAGTCGCGAGTCCATGAAGTCGGACAACTTCGCGTCCGGAAACTTTTGCCGATGGCAAGACCAAGAAGAACCACCAACGTGGAGACCGTCACGACAAATAGCCAACAGCCACACGAATTCGGGTTGCGCAGGCCCCCAACTGGGAACCTGCGCAAATAGTCATAACACATCTTCGTTATTACAAGCCCCACAGATCTTTTCGCGCGCAACATTCGCGCATCCGAAAAAAACAAACCTATCGTATTAAATCTAAGTATCTACCACAACATCTTCGGTGGGCCGCACTCGGCGGCCAGGTGAAGCCTCCACACCCGGAGTAGACAGCGTCCCCAACTCATCCGGGCCGCGCCGTTCCGCCTCGCGTGCGTCCACGCTCCTCAATGAAGTCCTTCACCAGGGAGATGAGCCGGTCCTTCTCGGCATCGTCCTACGATTCACAAAGACAATAAGAATGAAAACTTTGACAAATTCGCGTAAAACATAGAAGCGAGAAGAAATACCTTCGCTCGGCCAGCGGCCGCCCACATAAGCACGAGGTCGCTGCCGCCTTGGCACAGAACTGTTCGAAGAAGTGAAGACGGCAGCATTCGCGGCCCGGCGACACACGCCGTAAGTCTGCCGATATTGCCGAGGTCGACGCTGCCGAGATGGTTGCACTTGGACATTCTCAAGGCCGGCGCGATAGGGTACGAAACACCATAGAAGCGGCGAAGTCACGGGCCTTGTTCAAGGTTGCCTCGGGGAGATGCCGCCTCCCCGGATCCAGGATTTAAAGAGGACGGATCATTTCGCATTTGGGGGACAACCTCAATGCCGAATGAGCGAGAAATCCTGACATATTTCGCAATAGCCTCCTTCGCAGCCTTGGCGAATTCAGTTTTGCGAATGGCCTCATTTGCCGGATTTCTCAAGCTCCGGGACGCGGGCCTCCAAATCCCGTTTCTTCCTCGGCATCAATCAAGGCCCGGTGAAGGGTCTTCACCGCTCCTCCAGATCCTTGACTTGCTTGGACTTGGTCTCCACCTCCCTCTCAAGCCCCGCCGCCCCTTGTTTTGCCAAAAGTCTTGAAAAGGATAAGCGCCTACAAAACCAAGCGAAAGTCCGCCAAAAAACAAATAAACGAGGTTAGTACTCACGCCGACCCATTGGAAAGCAGCGGCATCGCCCAGGTGTTGTCCACCTTGAGAAGGTCTCGCTCCATCTCGGGGAGGGTATGCGGCGTGAGCGGCGTATTCGGCGTGTCCTAGTCAATGCAGGACCCCGACCCTTGTCAAATTCGCCCGAGACGGCACCTAGAGCACGAGCAATTTGATAAGACCGCCTTTCGGGTTATCCCCAGAGGAACCGAGTGAATAAAAACACGGCTCGGGCCAGTAGTCTCCGGCACTTAAAAGATTTGGTCAAGCATCTCTTGGGTAACGCAAAAGAGTCTCGCGTAGAAGCGGCTCTTACTCGGCCGGACCCCTTGTCTTTCGCCAAGAGGGGGTCGCTTTCTTCGGCGAGTGCGGCTCCGAAGTCTCGGCGGTTTTAAGCTTCTTCGTCGCCGCCACCTTCGATTTCTCTTCGGGCGACCTTGCCGCCTTCGTGGTCCCCTTTGGCGCAGATGCTTTTTTTGCCTTGTTGAAGGTGGGCAATTTTAAAGATGATGTGTCGCCGTTGAACGCGAAGCAACGTGGCCGAGATGGGCGCGGCTTGTCGAGGCCATCCTCTCGCGAGATCCGGTCCTAAAAAAAAAAAAACCAGCGAATATATAAGATGACACGGCAGAACAAACGCAGCAATAAATACCAACCCCGACGATGCAAATCAAGTTTAACCTCTCCCTCATAATCATTTTCGATAATGTGCACCGGTCGTCAAAAGCCACCTTCCTGGGCTTTGACGGCGGGCCGCGCCAAATCTCTCCCAATTTGCACATCAGCGGGCTCTTTTCGCTCGCCATTTCGCGCCTTCTTCTTCCCGCGCGAGACCCACCGGCAGCGAGCACTGCCAAAACCACACTTGGCGCCCGGGTTCCGCTGCGGACCCATCCCTTCGCCTTATTGAACTCCCATCATTCCAAAGCTACCTCGGTTTAGGCGGGGGGGCGGTTGCCAAGAGCTTTCCGTTTAGCCGTCATCTCCCGGCTAGTAATGGGGCCGGATCAAATTCGCGCGCTCCTCCACGGCCGCCGCGTATGAGGCATCGGCCCGAGAATCGATCTAGGGCCCGGCGGACAGAGCTGGACGAAATGCAGCCATTTACTTCGAAAAAGCACAAATGTGTGAGAAGCGCACAATGGGGCCTTCCAAGAGGCGACCCATTCCTCGACCAGGTCCCGACTTGTCTGAAGCTCAAGCAGTCGAGCGATGCTTCCTCACTCTCGCGGCAACCGCTAGCCCGAGGCCGAATATCCGCGGTTTCTTGTCACCGACCCACGGCACGAGCTCAGAGACAAGACGGGAGGCGCGAAAAGCCCCCGTTCGAGCAATGGCGACATCCGAGTCCAAACAAACGCGATGGTAAAACCAAAAGCGTGCCACTGATCTCACTTGTTCCTATAGGTATGAGCAATTCCTTGAACTCTCTTTGAGGATTTTGGAACAAAGTTATACGCTCCGATTCAAGATTGTTGCCATCACCGGCCTTCACCGACTACGGTGCAAAGTATAGAAATGCACGAATGCATCAACCGAGGCAACCCGACCTTGCATCTTCATCGCAAAGAAAAAACCGCCAACCGCGAAACAGCGTTGGGAGTGAGCCGATGAAGTTGGAGATTGTAACGATCAAGGACGCCAAAGAACGAAGTCATCAAGCGGAAACCGCAGCCCGGCCGTGAAATAGTCGCGAAAGACAAGCGCCTCGTAAGGTTTCGGTTGCGGGAACCTCCTCGTCGCCGGAGCCGGAAGGGCGCAGGCTCAGATGCGATAGGGAATCTTCGCGCAACATAGCTTTCAAGTTCTTTCGCATCAACGAGCGAGCGGCCCAAGTGAAACACCCCCCTTCACGGCCTGGGGACGAGGGGCGAGTCCCAGCCCGACTCCGTTGCGGACCCTTCCAATTCGGGCGGAACCGCTCATTTCATGTGCGCTCCCACATCCGGCTCGCTCCGTCATCCTGCTCCGATTCGTCGGGAGGATTCGATTCGAACGCAGCAGAGCCAGAAGAGGTTTCCGACGATGAGGATCCGGATGTTTGAACGAGGACGAAGCGTTTTCAAGACTTCGCCGCTTATCGGAATCGCTCACCAAACAGTCTCATGCCTCTCTTAACGGCGCTCCGCTAGAAGTCTCTGGCGCAGACATCTAGACAAGCAAAAGGCTTAAAGAAAGAAAAGCTAATCGGAACAAGCCACCCCGAAAGTAAATAAGCGGAATTGAACTCGCCGCCTAACAACGCGAATAGAATAGAGAACAGGAAGAGAAACAAAGTAAGTAGAAGAGGCTAGCACCATACCTTGCAGAAGCGAATGCGGAAGAAATGGCGAATCAACGCTGAAGGCGACCAACCGAGCAAAAGCACAAGCCAAGGTGTGCAATCCCGCGAGCACCGAATGCAACCGTGAGGCTGCAGGACTTCAAATGGCAGGGGTACTGCCCACACGGCGTCATGGGCTTATATAGCCCCGCCAACGAGGCGCGGGCATGCGCCCGAAAAAAAACTTTCGAACGGACGCCAAAAAAAGACAATAATAATAACAAGAGCAACGGCAATAGGTAATCGATTCACGACATTCGCCGCAGCTCGCCTTCGGCGCAGTGGCGTCTTTTGGGGATGATCCGCCCCTTCGGAAGGCGAAGCCCCGAAGAGCAGCTCAAGGGGCTATTGTTGGGGCAAGGTACCCTTTCGGCCCCCGGCGCCTTGTCATGCGGTGCAAAGGCGCCAATCTCGCCTGGCCGAGGCGGAAGTGGTGGCGAATCTTTGCAAGGCGATCTCGTCTCCAGTGGCGCGAGAGCAAGAGAGACTAAAGCGACTCCCGAATGCCGAGCTAGTGCCGCCCGCGGGCGTGAAAAGATGACTTCGCCCGAGTTCTTGGCCGAGAGGCAAGTCCGAGACGGCGCAGCGCGATTCAGGCGGAGTCGGCCGACACGACTACATCCGCCCACGGCGTGCGCGGATTCGGCTGGTCGGACGACCGCGACCAAGCCGTGGCGAATCCGAGCGCGGATGGGTGCGGCCTTGGGGGGCAGCGAACTGCAGGGCAGCGAATTCAGTATACACGAACTTCGCTTAAAGGCGTTCAGCGCGGATGTGTCGAAGCCGAATCGTGCGGCCAAGCCTCAAAGGCGTTATCAGGCGACCAAGCGGCATGGCTATGGTGTGGCGCGAATCCGGAAACGATTTCGGCCAGGGCGCGGACAGGTCGCACTGTGTCCGAGAGGCGAATCCGAGCGGCGGAGGGTTAAGCGCCACCTTGGCATAATAGGCATGGGCCCAGGCCCCGGTATCGGGGGAGCCGGGCGGGGGCGAGGTAAGTCGGTTCAAGGGATGGTCGTGCAATGTACGGAATTGCCCCTAGGGTTTTTCGTGCCGGATGGCACGACAGCTCGACGTCAAGGAGGGTAGAATCGTCCGGCATGGACGAGGTTGGTGACTATAAATAGAGGAGAGGGGGGCTCAAGTAGAGGGAGGAGGAGCCCAAGTGGTTTTTCGGTGCGCCACTGCCACTTCGGGCGCTCGACTCATTGTAATTCATTCTTCGACTAGGTAATACAAGTTTGTTTCCCGAAAACAACAGACCTAGTACAGTTATACGATTGGAATCTATGGTCACTTTTTGTTTGATGCGAGGTACTAGTGATCTTGATATGTATGCACCTAAAATTGGTTTCTTCTGATGGCATAGACTATATGAACTTCCTTGTTGGGTCCTTAGCACAATGTTTTGCTCCTCCCTTTTTGTTAATATATTTGCTGCAAAGTTTAAAATATTGACTATAAAATTGTCATTGTGTTACTTGTGATGCTTAAAATGGCAGGATTTATCCCCAAGTCAGAGATCAAACAAACAGACACACAAAGCATATGGGAAGGCAAAGAAATGTGGAGAAGCTACTCAACAGAAAGCACTTGAAGCACCTCAGCTTCGCGACTCCTATTATGCAGGGACAATTTCTGGGTTTTCATCTTCCTTCAAGAAAAGATACTATGGAGGCAAGTATTGCATGGAAAATGGCTGTCATTTTTTTCCTATTGACTTTTCGGCTATCTCTTGAGGGAAAATGTCAGATAAGGATGGCTTAGTATAGTAGTTGAACAAATAGTTGAATTTAATGCCTTAATTGATTTTTTTTCAGAACTGGTTAGGAACATTCAAAGTCATCCTGTTGGGAATCGTACCCCCTTCGGATACCTGTTGTAGTTCCTATGGACACAAACGCTACTGATGATGCCACATCGGAACTTAAAAACGCCATCAGCTCTACAAAAAGAATAATGACAGGGTTGGTAATGATTGTTCTAATTTTTTTTGGATAAATGGGTTTTCCCTTGATGGAAGATCCAGAATCATGGAATCAACTAAAAGTGTAGAATATCAGACTTTCTCGAAGAGTAAAGGAACTGGAGATACTGAGATATTTCTGAATCAGCAACCTTTGAAAAGAAAAAAGGAATGGACCAAATTATGGACAGGGGTCAGACCAGTAAAGTTGGGCATGAAACCTTAATGGAGGTTAGAGAAGGGAACAAACCTGTTGAATTACTCAAAGCAAAACAAATGTTTGATGAGCATATTTCTTCAGGTATTTTCTTTTATGGTACTTTCTACTCTGTTGTCATCATATACAATTCACCCTACCAGATCTACCTAACCACTTCCTGTGATCAGGACATACTAGGAAAGCCTGAGCTTGTGCACTCGTCCATCAGACCTTTAGCTAGTTTTTTAGTCATGCAAGCAACCCTACGCTTTTAGGAGCTTTCATCTGAACATCTCACAAGCATGCCCTTAGTTAGTATTATCAAATTTTCGGTTTTTTCAGCAAAGAATGTTTCTTTCAGGATTCAGCTACTAAAATAACGAACATACTTACACAATGAACCGATTTATGCGGCTATTGCAACCATCTATAAGATAAGTTAGACTCAAACCCTCTTTCCCAGTTATATGCAGAAATCAAGTTGTTATAGTAAAGTTAGATATGCAACAAAAAACAACCTTAGAACTCCCCCATCATGTAGATGTTCCTCCTATATTGAGCAGTTATCAAGTTCATTTCTTCTACTACTAGATTGACACAATTAGCACCAAGTTGTTTCAGTGGATCTTCATCACCATAGGATTCCAGCTCTATGATTGTTGAAAGGCTTTGACTACTTGTTTGTTTTGCTTTTACCTGATATTAGTACTCGTTGGTAGTCTTGGTACTGCTATTAGCAAGCAATGTAAATATTTGACTAGATTTTTTTTTATGTTTGCAGATGAGATATTGATCTTAAATGTGTTGCAGAGTCTGATAAGTGCAGCTAATAAGATGTCAAAAGTCAAGATTAATTTTCCTTCAGGTTATCTTCCATTACAGCTCTTATTTCATTTTGTTTTTTCACATTGTATACTACCTCATACATAATACTCATTGTGTACGCTTCTATTTTCTCTTACATACTGATCCAGGTACACTTAGAAGTGAGACTACATTATCTGATACTGATAAGAAGGATGAAGGGATTTCTCTGGTTGATCTATCTAAACAAGGTTGATGAATGCAGCGCTTACAAGGTAATACGAAAAATCACACTGAGTTATTAGATGCAGAGGTAAAATAACTTTGGATAGTGACCTGTATTTTTTGTGCCAATTCAATTAAGCATGAAGGTGCAGATGTTCAGCATTTCCACCTCTAAGTTTGATTCGATTTGATGCTGTTATTTTGCATTTTGAACTTCAGCATGTCAATTGCATCCCAATATCTCACTAAATCGCGGGTGATGTTCATGGGAAGTCATTGCTTATTTTTTACCGATCGGTTATGTACTTTTGATCAATTTATTATGCCCACTGTCCACTATCTAGAAGTGTTTATATCTGAAGCCACCTTAACTATTTGTCAACATTTTTTCTCAAACACGCAGGAGAGCTGCATGTCAATTTTATTAAAGATACAAAAAGGTCCGATTATGCCAGTTCCACAGCTCGTGTTAGCTTTGTGTTACATATTCGTATCCTTATATACGACATAAACGACCTAGGAACCTGCCCCTTTACTGCCCTTGATACGGTAACACTGTTAGTCAAAATGCCCTAAAACAACATAGTTCAAAAAAAAAAAATGCCCTAAACAACAGAAACAACTATTGGTCAACATTGATGCGTTCTCCTTTGTAACAGTGTTAGTTTTCTTTTTCATACTTTATATCTTATTTATGTCTTATTTGCGTTACCCTGAATTTTCATAAGGGGAATAGGAGAGATTTTCCATGATTTAAATTATGGTTTGCAGGTGCTTGCTAAAGAACAAAGGTAGCGCCGCCAGCTTGTATAATATCATTGAGGGATACCATAAACGAACATATTTTAGACTCTGCCTAAACATCCAAGGGGAATAGTCCTGAAACATGCATAATTTTAAATCTAAGAATAAACTGTAGCCAATATTTGGCGCTTATAGCTCCAGTATGCAAATAGCGGCAAATGATGCCAAATGGGAATCAACCTTTGCCAAGAGAAGTGCAAATGCTATTTTTTTCCATGGATTTACTAGAATAAAAAAAAAAGACTCCAATGTGCCAAGGGAATCAACTGAAATAAGTATGCCAAGAAGGAAACAAAAATCATGTGTAATGCAATGAAAGTTCAGATAATTTACAGGTACAGTATATTTTATATATCATCAACTTTGCAAGATTCCTATATAGCCTCTGCATGTATCCCAATCGGACTGTTTTCAGGGCAAGAAAACGCTGCACTGTTTGTCAGCTGAATGCTTCAAGTGGATGGTGTACATAAGGAAAGGGTCTTTACAGCGCCAGTTGATTTTCTTGTTTATGGACAATGAGTTTGCAAAAGTACTTAAAACCATCCATATTTGGGCATATTTCAATGCTGGCTAGATCTGAGTGGTCCATAGTACGAAGGTAATAGCTAGTAAACCTTGTAGCATTTGTTCTTTAATCATTAATTTGTTGTTATTATTTTGTTTGTTTAAGTTGTACACTAAAATAACATTTTTCTGAGCTACTGGGAAAGCCTCGATGCTTTTCTGATAATTTTTCTGTTTATGGAAAGAAAACAACTTGAGGATTATCAAGAAAAAATGTAGGAAGTACCGCGCTCAACTAAGTGATGGTTCACTAGATTATCTACCAGTGGATCTAGCTCAGCCATTTTCAATTGGTCAGCAGGTCATCGTTCGCTAGTTTTTAGCAGTCATCAATATGCTTGTGACTCTGTGCAGGCAATTGGAAACAAATCATATTTCGTATTCAATCATCAAATTTCACTACGGGCAGCAAAATCACCTTTCTAATCCTTCAAGCAGCTCTTTTTTAAAAAAAAAAATTGTAAGACCATGTCTGTGGAAATGCAGTGGCAATTCTTTTTTGTTTTGCGTGAGGACCATTAACAAATATGACGAAACAAATACCCACTAAGAAACCAGATTAACAGCCTTTTGTAGTACTGGTATCCAGCTACAAATGTTGATAATATATGCAAGGATGACTACTGTTTCTGAGAACCTTTTTGAGCAATATACAAAGTAAAAAGCTTGACATTTGAAATGAGTTTATAGGGGACAACACACAAATTTTTGCTTTTGCAAATATTAATCTATACCAATCACAAATATGTACCTATAACTTTTTGGATGAAGGGAGTACATACGATGGTTCATATGTAATTTTTAGCTTGTGATGGTTCATGCACTTTTTGGCTGGGTTTCATGCATTGTATTTTTTGTTATTACTTGTATCCATGCCAAATTATGGCTTTGGGTCAACATTTTCCCTTTTAGCTTAAAAATTTATGGTTTCCTCATAAATGTGGTTTAGAATCTCAATATGATGGTCGGATGCTATTTTTTCACATGAAGACGTGCATAACTCAACTATTTTCAGGACACTGATTATATGCCTGTAGATTGGCTAGATAATCTTTTTGGTGACAAAGGAGCACTACGTTTCACATATGTGCACACCCTACTGGAGATGAGTACATTCCCAACTATAGACAAGTGGTAACTGTGATTATACCTCAATGGGGACTTTCCCTTGTTATCTGACCAGACCAACAGTGGTAACTGTGATTATACCATCAATGGGGACTTTCCTTGTTATCTGACCCGACCAACAGTCTGTACACTACACGAGATGAACTGCTTGAGTTCTGTTCTGTTGATGTTTTTCTGGCAGCATTGTACAACTCTAGATTTCCAATTCCATAACAACAATGAGGATTACTATATGATCAGCTAAAGTCAGACTGTTGAAGATGAAGAAGGCGGGCTCGGAGAGGGAACGGGCAACTAATTGTGTGAGCTCTCTGATTCTGGAGCTGCTACTGGACATGTCAGCTCCTGCCTCCCATCAAACTACTGATAATTAACTGCACCGCTATAGTTCTCGCAATCAAAGTTAAAAAAAAACCTTACATATCTTGTGATGGGTCAACAAGATAAAGCTAACCGTTTTTCCCCATAACTCACTTTGTATTCCTCCTGTGACTCCATGCAGCACCTTGCGGATTCGCGGCATCCACCTGCCAGCATAGCAGGTGTCCTGGGCTTTTCTCAATGATGCTGCGGCCGAGCTGTACAGAGAACCTTGTGATCTTCAGAGACATACATAGGGGAACATATCTCGACCATAACCAGCCAGGCAGCTTCTGCCAACAAAAATTGGGCAACACATATTTCTCATGCAACTAGCTAGACTACCTGCTGCGCCTTCCGTGTGTCATAGTGCCATTCATTTGTAAAAATCTTCAAAGTCTATCTAGATATACACTAGGTTTTATAGTGTCATTCACTTATAAATATCTTCACAAGCCTGTAAAAAAATGCTGTTATTCTAATAAAAAGATTTTATGTTTTAAGTTCTAATCCTATCAACTAACCTAGTAAGCTAGACTAGAAATATAAACCACACAAGAAAAAAAAGAAAATATATATGGAAATGTAAATTGAGTCGAGAATGCAAACTCCAACACAACAATCTTTATCTCGAGGTATCAAAAGCTCATGTTTTTAGAACCCATCCCAAGGATGTCCGTTCAAAGGCTAACTTTTGAGGTAAGGGTAAGTCCATGAATAGTTCATAGGTCTTCCCCATCGTGCAAGTGAGATTTACATTGTGGCTTCTCTCCGCTCTCTATCATCTTTGCTATGGACAACATCGACCAAAAACACTAATAACCTCTGCGCCCTTCATAAAACATTCGGCAGAGACATCTCAACATGGTGGCGTGATCTCACAAAAATTACAAGCCCCTCAAAGTACACTCTTGATGCGCCCAGACACCTATAAGGCTATAGCAAAGGGATATGCAAATCTTAAAAAACATCGTGGTCTAAATGAGCATCTAGGGCCCTAGTGGGTTTCGGATGATTAATGACAACGAAGATTATTGTGACTAGCGTGTGTTTTCTAAACCATTTGAGTTAGGTCATGATAATGGTGATTGATTGGGCGATCAATGGTATTCATGCCCCGACGATCGAGATCGTTTTCTCGGTTTTTCAAAGGATGGACGACAAGGTTAAGGGATCTGCTAGTTCTAAGTGTCAATTGGCGTTGGAGAGACACTTAGAGTAGCTAGGACTTTATTTTTACCTTTGGCCGTACTATTAAGAGGGGGTTTTGAATGGGTAACTTGACCTAGGTGAGTCTAGTGAGATAGGTGTGATGCACACTTGTTCATTCTAGTCCTAGGTAGCCCTAGAATTGGCCCCAAAAGATCGATAGAGTCGAAGCCATGCGAGAGGTCGCGAAATCGGGAGTCTTTCGAGCCATTTTTGGCTTGACCGGACGCTGGCACATAGCTGGCCGGGACGCGTCCCGGTCGATGTGCGGTGCCGAATGACCGACACCGCTCGGCACCGATCGACGCCCGGTGCCATCGAGTTTCACTCGGTCCCGAGTGGGACCGGGACGCTGACCGACGCAAACCTGATTGGCGGGTGGAAGCGTCGGTCTAAAACATAGAAGAGAAGGTCAAATCGTTACCAAATCGGTTGACGGCGTCGGAAGTCGATTATCCACCGGACTTCGACGCGACCGTTCGATTATGGCACGTCCACGGCGGATGCAGTTAGCGGATTAACGGATGGCGGACGCGTCCGGTCGACTGGCGTTTAAACCCGCCGAAAATACCCTAAATTGGGGGTTTGTGTGGGGGTATAAATACTCCCTCACCTCATTCAATTAAAGGTCTCTTGCTCATTTCTCTTCGGGGCGAAGAACACCTTGTGAGTGCTTGAGTGCAAGAGCCCTAGTGAGGATTGAGAGATTTGCTAATCCATTGCTTAGGACCTCATTAGTGGAAGAGAGTAAAATTGTGCATCCTCATCTCATTAGGCTAGTCTTGGTCAAGTGAGAGTTCTTGTTTATTACTCTTGGTGATCGGCATCACCTAGGCGGCCTCTGGTGGCGATTGGGAGCATGGTGATCATCCGGTGGTGATTGTGGATGACCCATCTCATCTTGTGTGAGTGGTTTTGGGATTCACCGCGTCGGAGGCAGAAGAATATCCCGTAGAGAGCACTTGATCCTTGCGCGGATCAAGGGGAGCTACCCTTACGCCGGTGCTCCAACGGAGGACTAGTGGAAGTGCCGACTCTCGGATACCTCGGAAAACATCGCCCGGCGTTCCTCTTTCCCTCTTTTTACTTTGAGCATTTACATTCCGTATTTACTTCTTGTATTTACATTGCTAGAATTGCCATGCTAGAGTAGGGTTTGGAACCTAGGGAGCATAACTTTGTTGTCCTAGAGTCATAGAGAACACACTTAGCACTAGGGGGTGAAATGGCAAAAGCGTTAGGCTTTTTACCGATTTGCGATTAAATTTAGAAAAGCCCAATTCAATTTTGACATCTTGATCCTTTCACTAAACATATAGCAAACACTAAATTAGCCTCTAACTAGCCAAAACACTATGCATATTTTGCTTGTCTAATATCATTTTGGGTGGCTAGAGCACTAATGAATGAGCCGCAACTCAACTGTATCTTCGTCTAGCTGTACAACCTCCAAATGACCGGCGGGAGAGGGGTACCTGACCCCATGCCTCTCAACTAGCCGTTGGATGCTCAGCTTCTACAAAGCTATGAACACTAGTTCTTGGCAGTTTACCCCGCCTGTGAGATGGAATTACTTTCTATCATTGACTTGGTCTTTGCATTTGAAGCCCATTTCCTCAGGCTAACACTATTTTCGAACATTCTCTCACACTGGGTTTTCAATTTAATGGCAGTTGCATGGGATATGCAGATGTTAGAGTAGCTTGACTCCATTCTTAATTATTAGGATAGAGATTTGATGGAAAATACACGCCAACAACTTCTCTAAGTGACTCCAAATTCTAGCTAGCCAAAATAGATAACGAAAATAACTCTCTAGAGTGTACATAAGTTAAGTTATATAGAAAAGCTTTTAAGTTTCACAGAATGATATAGAAAAATTATTGAAGATTGAAAACATATACAAAGCGATTTTTATGATCGCCTCTAAATGATGAATTATGAATTAGAGAGCAAAATTTAGAAAACCACTCAAGATGCTCTTAGATCTATTTTATAAAGAACATCTAAAGGATAAGGCATGAGGTAGGCAGAAAACTAATCTCCATGTCTATCCTGTTTTTCAAAATAAAAAATGTAGAAATGAAGAAATGATCATATTTATCTAGTACCTCCGCAGAGGTAATTCGACATCTTTTTTTTTTTTTCAATCCTACAAATGTAGAACTAGCTAAACAAAACAGTCATGCAAATACTAACAAAATTTTCATTTCCATTTACTTAAATGCAATGGTAATAAAAAAGAACCGAGAAAACCTTTAGGGATACCATATGCAAATATGATGAGATCCACAAAAAAAAAACCCTACATTCGAAAATAACACTTTTAACTGCAAAACTTCTTTAAGCCATTGAGTACTTTAAAATGGTACTTTAAGCATACCCATCCTCTTGTATGTACATTTTACATTTCCGTAGGTGGCTACGTTTTCAATGATCATCGAGCCACTCAGCTGGGAGAGATACAAATTCCATGTAGCCTCTTATCGCTCTCCCAACACTAACTGACGATAGCATTTCAAGCATCTACTGAGGCTTTCTTTGATCTTGGAACAGAGGAGGCCAGCTCTTTACTCGATATTTCACAATGATGAGAACAGGTCTCCACCAGCATGCCACCAACTAATCCTAAGATACCTCCAGCAGCATTCTAAAAAAAAAATGACCAAAGTTAACTCTGTAGGTTTAATATTAACAGGATATGGCAAACAAATTAGCAGCTACAGAGGAGAGGCAAAAATCTGGTCTTTCTACTGTTCAATGTACAAAGATACTACACCCCTACATGTACAATGCAACCTCCTAATCAACTGAGTTACTTGATCTTCTAATGAGCTTACCAGTACGGCACTATTGTTGAACAGAGCTTTGAACATGGCAGTCCCTGCAAATAACCTGTGAACATAATAACCACGACGGCTTGCAGACCTGAAAAAGAAGAAGTCAATTGAACATTGCGAACCAGACAAGACATAAGAAGAAAATCAAGCAGCAAGCTCAGATATAGACTGTACGGCATCTAAGAGAGGGATAGATGTACTTATAGTTAAAAAAAGAACATTATCGATCACTTCGTATATAGAAAGGTTTGCATTGATATAGCAAAATAAAAGTTCACTAATATCATTTTGCATACACTGGAAATGGAGTGCGGGCAGAATGGATTGAAGTGGCATGCGGCGCTCTAAATAAAGTGACTGGTGATTATGGATGCGGCGAAGGAAGCGGTCTATGCGTAAGCATTTAGATGAAAAACCACCATTAACTTTAAAGAACAAACTATTTCTTTTTGATTATTGCACCGTGGAGTTTTGTGTAGTAATGGAGTTCTGGTCAGAACAATTTCATTACCAATGGCATGCATAATTGTACAAATTCTGTAGGTTTTTATTTATCACTAGTCTATTAACACTTCCCAGATAATTGATTGCAAAAAGACCCTTTTTGCATAACACCCTAAGGTCCTGTTAGCAAAGCTAAAGGAATTACAGTTCCCATCATAACCACAATGAGAAAAACAAATAAAGGAAGTGCAGATATTGAAGTAGTTCGAACAAACTTTAGCGGTTCAGCATTTACATTGTAGATAACCAAAATGTTCGATTAGTTGCACCAAAAAAGCTCAAAACATGAATCCAGCAGATATGTTTGAACTTATTTTTTTGAGGATTTTTGAAGATTCATAAACCCCAATTTTCACCCATTTACCACTTAAACGCTTTTTTTGCTAGCTATGGTTCAAAAATAAAATGAGGGATTTATTGTAGAACTCTAATCCCATCGCAAATAGGCACAAAAAAATGTTAGATCCAACTCATGCTTACTGATACACTACCACACAAGCCCAGTACTTGACAAAAACTTCTTGGAGTTAAAAAAAGTTTTTGAATTCAAAAAGATCATTCTTGTGTTATAGCAATCATTCTTAATTGTCCATTGCAACTTTGTGTAGTGGTACATTTTTAGTGAAGAAACATTTGTATGGTTCACTACTCTATTGGCATGCATGGATTTACTCCATCCTGAAAATTTGATTACTGGGTTCACCAGCACTAATTTAAACTTAACGAGTCTGTTTTTCCCTTAACGTCCACAGTTCCAAAAACAAGATAAAGGGTTACAGTACACACTGGAAAGCTAAACAACAAACAGAAATTTAAACATGGTGCACAATCCATCAACTTTGCCTCTATAGCCATTATATAGTATACATAACTAAAATGCTTTGCGCAAATGAGGCTAGCACACAGGCTGCATAGAGCAATTTGAAAAATAGGGCAGTTAGGTAGGTGCCAGATCTGCATCTGATCCTTGTAGGATGAGAAGGGCTCAGGTGCGTCGTCCTTGCTTGGGGCGCAACGTCCCTGACGAGCTCAGCGTACTCCTTCCTCTCCTGCATCTCCAGAGCTTCTCCAGCCTCGCCAGGCTCATCGCTCTGCAAACAAACCGCATGGCAGGCCAAGCCGAATCAGAATCAAAAAAGCGACCATTGCCAGTCCGCCTGGACTGGCACAGACAGTCTCCAGGACACGGAGAAGAACCTTCTCCACGAAGGCTTAGGGCTAGGCAGCACAAAGTCGGCGCCCGGAGGAGGTCGCGGGCGGGCGGGCAGGTGTCTGGCGGTGGCGCACCAGATGGCGCGCAAGGGACGGTAGGAGACGGCGGGGTCGAGGAAAGGTCAGGCAGGTCCCGAGATCGGCAGCCAGGTCGACGGAGGCGGCGGCGGACGGAGGAAAGGCGCGGATGGGATCGGTTGCTGCGACAACGAGGCCAGGCGCGGCGGCAGTCGTGCGCCATGGCTGGCTTCAGGAACCCAGCTGCGGACGGGAAAAGCCGGCGTATGGGAAAGCCGGAGGCGCGCAAAGGAAGGGATTGACAGCGCGGAGGTCGCAAACAGTCCCGTCTCCGGCGGCGTGATCACGACCGAGCGAGGAACTGAAGCAGCGGCCGAGCTCAGGGCGCTCGCGACCGATCTCACGAGGGCTGCAACGCGCGCAAGGCCGTGGGTGCGGCCGTGCGGGGCTCGAGGGGTGGGGTGCAACAAGCGCCGGCGGGGTGGGGACCACAGGGGAAGGGCCGGCAACGGCGAGGGCGATCAAGGAGGTACAGGGGGGGCGATGGGAGGATCACGGGTGATTTTTCTTCCACCGGGTGAAAATACAGCGCGGGAAGAAGTCGCGGTAATAAAGAAGCTGGATAAAATCGGTCGCTTCTCGGCGGCGCGGTTTCAGGCGATGACTGAAATTTTACAGAGAACCGGAGTGGTTTTGATGAACATTGGTTTTATTTTCATGAGAAAAAACATAAAAATGAAAAAAAAACCAGGAGTGGAGGACATTGAATGGGGGTGGGTGAAAAGTGGGGACTCCGTGCACATATCTCATCAGCAAGGATGAGGATCTCCTCGCCTCCTCAGTCTCAGCCCAACAAGACCACAACATTGCTGGGTTTTTTTTTTTGGCAGTCGGTGAGCGGAAGGGATTGGACTGAATATTTTACTTTCATCGGTACAGTGCCTAAGGAAAAAAATGTTGAGCGGTATTATTTTTATATATCTGAAAAATGAATATTTCGTTTTGTTTAGTTTCTTTGCCCTTGTGTTAGGTTGACGAGCTAACGGTGTTAAAAAGCAACATAGTAGTTACCCATAGCAGTGAACACAACATTACAGTAGCCTACATTAGAGTCATATAGACCTTTCAGGCAGCTTACTATTAATAGTTTCTTAAAAATAAGGTATAATAATTTTTTTCAAGCAATGGAATCATTTTTTAGCATTGAAAAAAATAAATTTTTAGAAAAAAATATTTTGGAAATATTGTCTTTTAGTGTTTAAAATAATTTTTTTCGTAAAATATTTGTCAATGTGAAAAAAATAATGATTCCTGCTTGAAAAATATGTACCTTATTTTTGGAAAATTATTGATAGTAGGCAATCTGAAAAAGCCTGTATGGCTCTGCTGTGGCCAAGTGAACCGTACATCACATTGGTGGTATAGCATCCTATGTCCAAAAAGTAATAAATTTATTCCCTCCATCCTAAATTAGAAGTCATTCTTATTTCCCTAGAAATTATAACTTTGACTGATTATATTTAAAAGAATATTAATATTTATAATATATGATTAGCATCATTAGATAGATCGTTGAATATATACTTTCATAATAAATTTATTTTTGAGATCTAAATATTGCACATAGTTTCAACAAAACCATTTACATCATATAGAGCACGATAGCACTAGGTATGAATTTTTTTCAAGAGCAAAACCCTAACTAAGAGAGATATAAATCTATAGCAGAAAACTTCTATTAACACATACCATATTATGTATCTACCCTGATAGATCCAATAACGTTTTTCTTTTTCGGACGGAGGGAGTATATGACTAAAAAAAGAGTCGATGAAATAAATTATCTATTATCTTTGTATGAAACTATATCTTATGAACTGCTAAAGATGAATTAATCCATACTAGTTTTTATATCTAAACGCATAAATAGTTTAACAAGTTAGGTCCCATTTGGCACGACTCTTCCACCGGCTTTAGGAGCCATTTGGAGCTATTTTTGTGCAAACAAGGTAAAATAAAAACGGCTTTTACCCGTAAAGCCCCTTAAATCTTGCTCTCACAGAGCTTTGAGGTGGGATGGGGCCAAAAATAGTGGCTTCACTCGGTTTCGCCTCATCCTCAGTATGCGTTTTCTATGAGAGCATGTTTCCGTGAATTATATACGTAGAGCTATTTTGTTAAACGATTTTAATATAATAACCCACTTACATATAGAGTTGTTGATGGAGCTGAAACTAAAATGTGGTTTACCACGGAGTGGCAACGTGCTGAATTTTTTTTAAAAATTAATCATTTTCAAGGTAAAATTTTGCAAAGATCAAATATCAATTCCAGATATAAAATAATACCTTTCAGCATTTTTGTTTGAAAAAGGCACTGTACCGACAAAAGTGAAATAAAATATTCAATTCCTTCCACTCCCCAACTCACATTAGCTGTAAAACCCCAAAAAACTCAGCAACATTGTGGGATTGTTAGCTATGCCCATCACAACGAAGGCTCGTTTGGTAGCTGCTTGTTCTTCTCCTGACACGGTCAGATGCTGCTGACTGTGGTCCATGCCCTGTCTGTAGAGGATCTCATTCCGCAACTATAGAGTTGGGAAAGCAAACTGGTTGACAACAAGCCAATCACTATAATTTTTCACATAGGATGCTATACCACCAATGTATATATAATGAAGTGTGTTTCGTTTTCGGCTACTTGCACAAGACAAAACATCTCACCCCTCTTTGTCTATATATGTTGAGTTGTCAAGTGTCGCTGCTCAGCCCTTTTGTGCACGGATAGTTGGAAGAGTAGGCTTGGGAACCGCTTTCCGAGATCTACAACAGCTCTGTGTGTTGGCGACGTTTTTGGGGAGCGTTGTCGCTGATTGCTCAATGATTAGTTGAACGCCTTTTCCTGGAGTATGCTTGAGGGACTGCACGACCTAACATCTATTTGCATTGACCGAGGTCCATGACTTCGAGCAACTCAATGGCGACGACATGTGGGAATGGAGACATCGGGTGTCTTGAGCATGGATCCTCCACAGGGTACATCTCGCTTTTTGGGTTTGTGAAATTCAAATTTATTTGTGCTTCATGGTCAATGTGTTTCATAGTTGCCACTCACATGTGCGCATAATTATTGCCACAAATCGATGCAGTGGCAAACATTTTATCGTGTCACATCGGATGTTTAGGTGGGATGTCATAAGGAGTTTCCGGATACTATATTAATAAAAAAAATAAATTACGAGAACTGCGTCGATTAAAAGCCGCGAGACAATTTTTATACTAATTAATTGATTGTAGCATATATTTACTAAAACACCCCGTCTGTCAAATTATGGACTAACTAGTCTTAAAAAATTAGATCTCGTAACATAATTAAATATACGTGTAATTATTTATTTATTTGGTCTATATTTGATACTAACAAGATATGTCTAAAGATTCATGAGACATGACAAATCTTTTGCCGACCATCCAAACACCTACATAATTGTTGTCAAATTTACTACTATCTTTCTAGATTAAATTTAACATGAAAATGACTAAATTCCTAACAAGTATAAATCCTTGTAGTTTTTTCATGATTTCGATGAAACTTAAAATGCTTTGATTTTTTAATGAAATTGAGATGAGTTATGATTTGCGGTGGAGGGTCCTTACCAAACGCCCGCGCGTGTGTAACACAAAATCTGCTATAGCAACCTCATGCAGGATTACATGTGCATCTCGTGGTCCGGCGGCATGTTGCCCGCGCGCTCCGCATCGATCTACTTGACGTGGTCTGGTTTCTGGTAGCTTGCGACTTGCAGTGGGGACGTAAAGCCGTAGAGCGACCCAGACCTCACAGCTGAGGGTTCGCAGCGCCACGACAAGAGGACTGGCAAGAGATAAGGATCAAATCGAGGAGGTCCTGCCAGCGGTACGTGCATGATGCTCCCCTCGCAGAAAAAAACGACATGCATGGCCCGTCACGCGTACCACCAGCTAATTCGAACGCGGACCTCGTGTTTTGTGACCAGCGAGCACAAGATGACAAAGAGACGAACCAGCACTACAACCTCGGTTATCTGATCAGTGGTCATTTCAAAAAAAACTGAAAAATCTTCTTATTTATAAATTGATTTGAGAAAATGTAATGTATATTTGAACCCCTATCAATCGTGATGAAAATTACTAAACCATTTTTTTAAAAATATATATATATATATACCCCACAAAATTTTAAAAATATTTTATATAAAATTTATTTAGAAGAAAATTTGTGAGTGTTAGTCAGAAGAATTGACATCTACCGTTTAAACTTTATTGTTGACAACTTCTTTAAATGCTAAATATACATATAATTGATAACTTTTTTATGTGAGATCACATAGTAGCTCACAGCCCCCGTTGATGGTATAGTTTTTAACAATTATGTGTGCATTTTGAATTTTATATATCATTCATTTGTATTAGAGTTTGCATCTTCAAAGACTAGCAACTATGGTCTTCGTCACGGAGGGGGTGGATTCAAATTTCTCAAGATAGTGGTGATTTTCTCCGTGTTATCTTTCTCTTCTTCATCCTTTTCTTTTTCTCCAAAAAGAGTATAATTAAAGAGGATATTTTGGGGGCTCCATGGACTGTATAGACTACCTCCAATAACGGCACCCAAAATCGACACATTTGATGTTTGAGTAGCGCTACAGGTAAAGAGGTCATATCCGTTTTTTTGTCTTCAACAACAGGATCTAAAAGAATTCTATGTATATAAAAAGTTTTTAGGGAGAGGGAATACTTATATTTAAGTTTCTCTCCTATTAGATGAAATAGCTTTTCCCCCTATAGGTACTCTGACCCGTTTTAGGTTTGGGTGCTCTTATGGATACCTTATTGGAAATGGTAGATGTTATCTGAGCAGCAATTCAGCACCCGTCGGATACCTG
Organism: Chrysopogon serrulatus; assembly: GCA_015844335.1. Classification (NCBI taxonomy): domain Eukaryota; kingdom Viridiplantae; phylum Streptophyta; class Magnoliopsida; order Poales; family Poaceae; genus Chrysopogon; species Chrysopogon serrulatus. The sequence continues at coordinate 63,542 of JADLZL010007932.1, forward strand.
GCCCATCTATACCAGGTGTCAGATTAAATTTTGATTTCACCATTGTAATCCTCGTGACGATATATGTGAAACAAGACCACTCTTGGATATATTTGATATTAATTTTTTAATGGAACATTTTTTTTCTGAAATTAGAACAGTTTACATTTTTGAAGCAAACCATGGTTTCAGGTTCACGAAAAAATTATGTGTTGACGGTAACAAGTACGTACGTGAACATCATAATAATGTCCGATCCACCAGGCACGGGACTCACATGGGGCGAACCCAGGCTGAACGGATCGGACGTTCCATGGACAACAACACCAACCCTGGACCGCCGTTTTCGTCGTCGTGGCTCGCGCGTGTGTGGCACGCCTCGGTCCCCTCCCCGTAGCCGTAGTTGCTGCGTCTGCGAAATCCGCGTCGCCCGCCGCGCCGCTCTATCTCTCGGTAGCTTGGCAACAATAATTGGCACCGTCGTCGATCTCTCTCGCTCTATAAATTGGACACTCTTGGCCTTGGGTAGGCATGCTCCTTCAGACGTCCATTCGCCCTTCTTTGGCCCGAAGTGAAATTAAAGCAACCAATACACATATAGCTAGCCATAATGCTCATCACGGCCACACGCAGCCTCTAGGGGCAGTGCTCTCCCCGAGCCATGGCCCGCTTCTTCTTCTTCCTTCAGAGCAGTAGCAGTAGAAATAGCAACACAGCCTCGCCGGCAGGCCGTCAGTGGGCGCCTCGCCGGAGCCGCCGTCCACCATCGAAGGTAAGCTGCACCCCGCGTCAGCTGTCCGAGGTCGTCAACAATGGCGCCGCCGTAGACACCGTCGAAAAGGCCGGCCAGCTCGTCACACGGGCCTCGAAGGCGACGCTGAATGCCACAGTTACGGTGCGCTTGGACCCGAGGATGGTCCACTCCCAAGAACGTGGCGGACATGGCTCATCGACCATGGCTGTTCCGGGAGTTTGTCAGCTCGGAGTTGGATCCAGCAGGTCGGTCTGTTTAATTTCAATTTCTTGCATGGTGGACATCCTCATCGACCGTGTGCTCGATCTCGTCACCCAGGACTAACTCTCTCTGGACTCTCTCTCTGCACGCAGAGGCGGCAAGGGGCCAAACACGAGCTTTCACTAGTACACAAAGTATTTGTACGAGCGGTTCTAGAGGCCTCGCCA
>JADLZL010007934.1:0-43419 GCA_015844335.1 Chrysopogon serrulatus
GGCAATGGCGTCCCGTGACCGTGTTCCGTTGTGGTCGATTAGACCAGCCTGAACCCGTTGGACTTGCATGAAAAGAAGGGATGACAATGGCTTGTGGTTCTGATCTTTCAAAGAACAGATTTGTCTCCATGTTTCCCCGCAAGGCATGTTTGGTTCCTTCTGGTTTACCTCGCCAGCAGCCCATTTCGTCTTGCCTTGTCTGGCAAAGCCAAGCAAGTTTTGTCACAACTGTTTGGTCCATGTGCATGCATGATGCAGACTGCAGAGTCTCCTTCAGTTCGTCAACCAAGGCAAGTTGCCGGCAAAGCTCGATTTGGGAGGCTCAGGCAGAGCTTGATCCAGACCGTGGAGCGAGCTCAATTTGCTAAACGAGGATCGTACTAGTAGTAGTAGCTACGAAACGTCTGACTTTGCCCAGCAAGATGATGCAGCTCATGCCAGATGAAAAACCAAGCACGCTCGACGAATTGATGATGATCGAGAGAGCACCTAAACGGGCCAGGCTGCTGAGCCAACAAGTTGCCGGGCTCGCTACCCACCAACCCAACGGTCCCTGTTCTTTCCAGCCGTCGGTTTGGGCCGTCCAAAGAGCACCTAAACGGGCCGTCGGAGCCGAACAAGCTGCCGAGCTTGCTGCTACCCAACCCGAACGGACCCTTTTCTTTCCAGTTGCCGGTTTGGGCCTTCTAAATCTACGACGAATCTATAGCTACAACAGGAAGAAGAAGAGAAGGGGGCGACGTGCTTCCAAAAAAGGAAGAGTAGGAGACGTGAAGGTGCTGTTTTGGTTCCATCGCCAGTGGCAATCGTCAGTCGCGTAGAGGCTACGGATCACCGGATTGTACAGGCCGTCATCTAATAATGCTGTGATCGGTTACTGGCCGGAGCAACCAAACAAAAAGCAATGAAATCCATTCACATTATTAAATGGTTTTTTTGTTGAGACTACGCATTATTAACTGGTTATTATGGACGAAAAAAAGGCCGAACCAAACAGCACGAGAGTTCAGTTCATTACTTCATTTGCCGCTTGCCGGTCAACTGAGTGCGGAGTAGCTCGGTACAGGGCGTCGTCCCTTTTATTTAAGCCAATTGCCGCTAGCACCTACTCCACATGACAGTTCTCAGGGCCAAGGCCATTCCTGATTCCTTGTAAAAAAAATGCCATTCCTGATTCTTCTCTGTCGCAAATCTTGCGGTTCAGTCAACGGTTCTGTGCACACAGGGGATGAGGAGACCATGCACATCTTGAGTAGTAGTACGTTTTCACTTGTCTAGAGAAGAGAAACTCCCATACCGTGCGTATTACTTGCACACGATCCGAATCGTCCATTTCAATCCGATGCCCCCATCTCTCTAGAAGCACGGGAGTATGCCGTATGCATTGCATCCACTATCCGACAAAAAGTAGGAGTGGCTGCTCTTTGCTTCTTCGACGTTTTTATAAAAGGTCGCTATCATTAAGTCAAAGGGGTTGGCATCTCACTAGATAACCTTCCAGCTTCGTGAGTGGTTACCAACTCAGAAAAAAGAAAATGCCGCTACCGCAATTTACAATTACACATGATCTTGGGATGAACTACACCGAAGGCTCAAAAGCACAGCATCAGACCGATCGAATCACCGAAACCAAATTTCCAAACTCATGTAGAGCACTGTCGTAGCAGTACTTTAGTATAGGAGTATAGTAGAAGCATTTTTTTGGCGAATAGTATAGTAGAAGCATATTGAGCAGGTCTTTAGCCTTTGTCCTTCTCCGAAACAAAAGGCGAGTCAACTGTCAAGGCAAGGCCCAAGGCAGCATGCTCCAAACGCCTGCGTCAATGGCTAAAACAAAATCATGAGTAGCCGCCGAGCATGGCAGCGCGCACAGCGACAGGCACAGTGGTACTCGTTGTTGTTTCCGCAAAACCGCTGCGTGTTCGGGCATGATTCGTGCGTGCAGGGCACTCCAGTCCTCGATGCCCGTTGAGCCCCACGGGCGACCACCACTTGGAGGAGGATGGCCGGCGCAGCACGTCACGAGGGCACACGCGCCGGCGCGGGAGCTGATGTGCCGTGCCCCCAAAACCCGAGCTGCCGCCTCGCCACGAGACAGCGGCAGCTAACCCCCCCCGCGCGCGGCTGTGAAGCGAACTGACGCCAGGAGCCAGGAGGGGACGACGACGAGGTAGAGTTCGCGGCACCGTCACGTGCCCGCCCGCGCAGCCCCGTCCGTCGCCGTCGCGCCCGCTCCACCGGCCGCGGCGGGGCGGGACACGTCGCCCCCCGCATGGTCCCCGTGCCCGCACCGCGAGGGACGCGTGGGTGGGGACGACGTCCACGTCCGTCCGCACTCCGGCAGGCCGCTGGGCTGTCGCTGTCCTCGGCACGCGCGCACCGCGGGCCCGCGGACACGCAATGACGGAGGAAAGTTACGGGACTGCCCCCGCACCGCCCTGCGATGAAGGCGCGGGACCCGCCGCCCGCTGGCGTTTCGATGAGCTGGCCGGGGTCCGGCCGTCCGGGGCGCTCGGTCGGGCACGTCGACGGTGGACGTGCTTCTTTTGGCATTTGTGCCTTTACCCAAATCTGGCTCGTTTCGTTACGAGAGTTGGTACTAGCGCCCGGCACATCTGGATCGAGGACGAGGCCTGTCAGAGGATGCATTACAGCTGCCTATAATGTTCTCTATAGTCTTTTCTCTGTTTATTACTAGTGATACTAGTGATATACTCTCTCAATAATGGAAAGTTTTAACTTCTAAAGTTGTCTAAAGTTAAAATTTTCAAACTTTAACTGTACTTCTACAAAAAAAAAAATACACTAAAATTTATGGCATCAAATTAATACATTAAATTTATCATATAATATATTTTCATAAACACTCATTTATATCATAGATATTGATATTTTTTATAAAATTAATTAAATTTAAAAAAGTTTAATTGACACGCAATTCTAAAAGTTAAAGCTTTTAGAGGCGAGAGGAGTAGTAGTCGAGGCGAAGCTATATAGGCAGCTTGAGGTACCTAGGCACCCTCCATAATTGATAAAAATTGTGATAATGCCTAATTTTTCATCGTATATGTACCCCATAAAAGATGTCTATGTACCCACAAGCTAAGTGGACTCCCTATCTTACTCTAGCTTCGCCACTAATAGTAGTTATTCGCTCTTTACTATTAATACATAACCTATATATTTTTCTCAAAGGGTTTCTTAGTTTCTATGTCCGAGTCGGTTGTAAGTCTACGGTCCACTTTCACTTTTTTTTTTCCTCTTCTTTCTCTTCCACCTTAATATTCAGTCTTCTTATATTCTATTATTATACTTGCTCTTAACGGTCTCAAGCTATTATGGCTTTGTCGCTTCTACTGCTGAAACAACCCACGTCTGATCTCAGAATAGTAATTGTCATCATTCGTCATGCCATGGATATGAGAGGAGCCCTATCAAACATTTTGTTAGAACTATTTTTAATGTAAAAACAGAATAAGAGAAAGTCGTTTTATTAAACATTTTTATAACCAGAGATGTAACACCTCAAGTGTTAAGCATGCATTAGGCCATGGTTAATTAATCATAAGCATCATTATCATGGTATAATCATCTTTGAGCATAAACCCTAGTTTGCATTTTACTATTTCATGTGTTGCATTTAAATTAATTACTTACTTGCTTGCTTGTTTAATTAGTGAATTAATTACCATAGTAATTGCTTGATCACTTTTGGATCCACATGCCCAGCATTTGAAAAGTTTTAACAAATTTTATTTTTGCAAAAGTTTTGCCACATTTTGAAGCAAAAAGAAAAGATTGGAAAATCCCCTTTTAATGCCCTTAATTCAAAAAAGAATTTATAGTTCAAATTTTAATTGGAATTTGGACTTGGCCCTTAAATAAAAGTTGTTCAGTTTTTAATTCTCTACAACTTTTGTTTTTGGCACTCTCCCTGAAAATGCTTTTAAATTAATCAAAAGGGGCATTTTGCTTGGTTCAGATTTAAATTCAAAAAAAAATGTCGCGTATAAGCCGGCGGGCGGTTTCGGCCTAACGGCCAGCGGCCCTGCGCCAGCGTAAACAGCGCCCGCCCGCTGCGTCGTGGCCGACGACTCAGAGCATGGCGCCCGCGCGCTACGGCCGTCGCGCGTGCGTGGCCCGAGCAGCGTGGCAGTGGGGCCTGTTGGCAAACCCTCGCCCTGAGGAAATGCGCCTCTCCGCTCTCGCTCACACTGCGCCTCACTCCCTTGTCCCTCCCACTCCTTCGTTCTGCCCCGGTAAAGCGGCGGCCGGCCGCCGCACCGCCTTGTGACCTCAGTAGCCACTTGCGGCAAGCTTAGCCGCGTGGTCTGCCGTCCCCCGCTCAAGCCTCGCCGGCCTACGCACGACCTCCGCCACCACTCCCATAGCCCGTCCGAGCCACCAACCGCCGCTGCTTTGCCTTGGTAAGGGCGAGCGCCGTCGCCGCCCGTCGCGCCATGGCGGGCTCACTGAGCTCGCGATCCGCTTGTTCCCTTCCTTGTTCTCCCTCTCTTTCTGGCCCCTTGGCGCGCCCAGTAGTCGCTGGAGTTCAAATCGAGGGGCGACAAGCCCAATTGCACCGATTGGAGCCTCATGGCGCTGCAGCGCCTCGCCGTCGTGCGTGCGCCGCCGCCACCGCCATGCAAACCACGAGCTCTGGCGCCCGCTAATCCCGGCCGCCACGCCTTTGTTGGCCCTTAACTCGTAGTCGTTGCGCCTCGTTTTGCGGCCTTGCCACGCCCGGAGATGTGACGATGATCGCCGCCGCGATCACGCCCAGCCGTATACGCGCGCCCGTTGTGCTTCGCCCTTAAATTGCCACGCAGCGCTACCCGTGGAGTGCGCCTCGGCGTGAACCTTTGCCTTGATACTTGCCAGCGCCAGCCGGTACCCTCGCCAGCCGTCGAGCTAGGGCCGGTCAACCGCCGTGCCCTCTCGACCCGGGCAACCAGTGGGGCGGGTTGACCCGAGGCCCGCGACGTCGGTGACCCGCGGTCCAATGGACCAGGTCCATGGACCGGCTAGGGCTCGCCTTGTTCTTTTATTTGTTTTTTAAATCTTTGAAAATGCTTCCAAAATTTATATCGGCATGTTTTGATCCAAATTTGATGGGGTTTGTTTTGTTAGGTTTCTAGTGGTGTGATCTATCTGTGAAAAATATGAAATGCATTTTTGGTGATGCTTTTTTCTGTGTAGAATTATTTAATTGCTTAAAATGCTGAAAACTGAGTAAATGCATAGTAAATGAAATATAGCTCAGAAAAATGTGATTTTTATTTTTTTAGACTTGTTATGTGATTTATTTTCTGGAAAAAATGTATACCATGCAGTTTCTGTGTAAAATATTTAAGTTGTGAATTAAATGCATTAAAGGCTGATTCCTTGTTTATTTTGTAGTAATTAATTTACTTGGTGAAAAGTCTTGTAAAATTTTGATGACTGCTCTTGTTCTAAGAAGTTTTAAAGAAAAAAATATGAAATTTGTTGTTTAACACTTTTCACAGTACAAAGTAATTAAATGTGCATTTCTGTCCTATTGCTTGTTATTTTTGTGTAGGCCATGATATGTTATGAAATGTGATGAAACTTTTAGCATGAGTCTCTGTTGGTATGATGTAGCTACTGTAATTTTTGTAGAATTTTCTGGACTGTTTAGATAGAGGTCACAGTTCAAGCCTTTAGTTTCACATGAAATGATAAGGCTTTAAATTAATTATTCCAGTAGGTTTGATATTGCTTTTGAGCACTTTTAATTATGATATGCTTACTGATCATGATTATGCAGTACCATATTGAAATGTGATGTGCGGTTATAAGTAGTGCTATTCTTTCTCTGTTGTGCATGTGTTGTGTGTGAGCATACACACACCCACCTTTATTTATGCACTTCTCTAAGTAGTTGGAGAAGAGATATGCACCTACTCTGTCAAATAAAATGTTAATCATCCTTACTCATGAGCATCGCGCCAATGCATTCTTCATGTTTATTCTGTGCATCGCATCATACAGGTTCGCAGGAGGACCCCCAGTCTTTGGAGTTCGAGGAGAACCAGCAGGAGAACCAGCAGCAGGAGGTCCCCGTAGGAGAGGAAGAAGAGGATTTGCCTGAGTGTCCTGATCATCGTGCGAGCGACTTCGAACGAGGCAAGCCCCGGAGCATTACTTACCTATGCTTTTTAACAGTCTAAATATGCTTTATGATTGATGCATTAAGTATAGGAGTTGATTGCAACCGTTGATGCATTATATCCTTGAATTACCTTTGAATTATCCTACCTTGAATTACCCTGCTAGTCTAGGTCGAGTTTATGGCTTAGCTTGCTTAGACGGTAAAAGTCGGGTGATTTTCTGTCATCCGCAAGCATAGGTGGTTACTTATGATTGATGGAAAGCTTATGTTGATATCATTTGGGTAGTGGTGATGGTTGTGATAATTGGAGACCGGGCGGAGTCTTATGGGGTTGCTGGACCATAGTGATTCCGTCTGTGTCGATCAAGGACCGTGCCGTTGCGCGTCCCTCGAGTCATGTTGAACGCATGCCTCACACTTAGCCGGGCCGGATAAGCCGTTCCGACCGCGAAGCCTAACACTATCCAGGCCGGCTCTCGATCCGTTCGCACCGTATTGGAGATGGATGGGGACCACGGGGCGCCGAAGAGTAAGTCGAGGTCCAAAGCATGGTGGCTAAGGCGGTCGGGCGGCCCCCGGGTACGGTGGTTGGTTCTGTCGAAACCGCGTTTTTTCCCGGATATGTGCCACGGTGACTGTAGCTCACTTCGGCGTGAGTGTGGTTTGTTTGAGGAATACCCCCGAGCTCGGTAGTGTCGATTCGAATCGCCATCGTTCTGGGACGGTGAACACTTGACTTGAGCTGCGCCATCGTAGTAATGATTATGGAATGTTGATAATGATGATGATGAGTTAAGCTAAATGATTATGGTTACTACTTGATTGCTTAATCATGATTAATATACTATAATGATGCATAGTATAGGTGCTCACTGTGGCAGAACCTTCTAAATTATATGGCCCACAAGCACCTGACATTGTCCCTAAGACCTCTGTCAGCCGTAATTGTGCACCACATAATCTAGAATGTTCCGTCGGGTGAATCCCCGATAAACCACGATCACTCCAGGATCGATACTTACAGAGACATCACAGTATTACCACAGTTTTTATACAAAATACCAGAGTAGCGGAAGACTTTCAATAACTTAATTTACAACACTTTTATCATTACTTATACAAACCAGAGTAGCGTTATTACAAAACAGCGGAAGTATCATTACGTAACCTTATTACAATCACACAACGAAAGCGCCCTGCCCACGGGCCACACAATCTATTCCTCAGCAGACTCTTCCTCGATCACCGTCATGCAACAAGGGCGTAGCACACTTGTTCACACGGTTCACCCGCAATGAGGGGGTTGAACAAACCCCGAGTACAAAAAAGTACTCCGCAAGACTTACCCGACCAAAAATTGGGGAGAAGACTCGGGAATGCTGGCTAATAGGAATCAAGGTGAGGCTTTAGCAAGATCAAATGACACCTTTGCAAAAAGAGACTAAGCCAGTCCTTATTTTACTACATCAATCACTTGTCAACCATGTATCGGATTCAAAACTTTCCATCATCAACTTATATCATTACTACGATGCGGGACTCGGATCACGGCTCCCATATCGTGGAGCACACGACGATTCGAATCGCTTAATATACCCAATTTGGGGCTTCTAGCCACACGATGTATGTAGGACCAAACATCTTACATACATCAACTCACGCTTGCATTTCCCGGCGAGCGGGTCCTAGCTACGAGGTACGGTACACCATCTCCCTACGCCGCGGTCCCCTTCCACGGTGGCCCCGTAGGATGGGTACACGCTACTCGTTCCGGTATCCGTTCTCGTCAAAGATAGTACAAAGGGAGCTTACCGCCATTAGCATGCGACTAGTACTATCCAATAACCTCATGATCCGGGGCCAAACAACGGGACGGTCCTTAACCGACTCACAAGTGGGCGACACTACACCGGGGCACTAGCCCTTCCCGATGCAAGTCACTCCACCCGGTCTCAATTTACTCATCATCATGCTCTTGTTGCGTACCCTTGACCCGATCGAAGTGAAGGGATACCAACAAGTAACATCGGTTTTTTCGTAAATGCCCTCAACGGGGAACTTTTGTTATCACATTTTTTTTTGGAAAACGTTTCATTTGTAAAACCTAGGCTATCGGCAAGACTAAGCATACACTAGCATTTGCGAAATCAAAAGCAGTATTCAGGGGTGTATAGCAAGGTACGGTAAATGCACCAAAGTAGGATATCACACAACTCCTATTACCTAATGCATCATATCGGGAACATACAATATAAAAGATTTTCGAAATACAAGGAAGGGTTTGAATGCATCCGGGGGCTTGCCTTGGGGCTTGACGAAGTCAAGTAGCAGCAAATGACTTTGTTGAGATTAGGATCAACCTCTTCACACTGGTAACCTTTCTCGGAAGCCGGATCAACTACACGATGGAGATGCATGATCACAATGCGGTACATAAAAAGAGCATGCGATAATGATGCAACGAGCGTTAATCTATCTTGAGTACAACTTTCCTTCACGGTATAGTTGCACTAAGAAGGTATAACTAGCGTCGACGACGACGGACTAACGATACGCAATCAACATAAAATGCCGAAGGTCATTAGGGTTAATGACCTAGGGTCATCACTCAATCCCAAAATCAAACAACATTAACAGTGATTAAGGGTGATTACTAATTTATTAACCATTTTTACAGTCGTTGAAAGCCACTAATTAACTTGCTAATTAGGGATTAACTAAACCCTAATTAATCAATAAATTAACTAATTAAACATTAATTAACTAAGGCATTAATTAAGCATAATACAAAACTTAGTCAAAATCTAATCAAACTTCATAATTAAGATCATTATCATCTAATTAGCACACAAAACAAATTTCATAATTTTTGGACTTATATTTTAATTACTAAAAATCATTGAAGTGGCATTTAATAATTAAAAGAGCAAATTATTGCATAATTAAATTTTATTGAAAATTCAGAGTTAGCATTTTTCCTAGGTAGTGCATCACTCAAGGAACACAGATCATATTTTTGCACATTTTTAACTGCCCAAATGAATTTGCTACAAAAAGATGAAACTCAGCCTTTGGAAATCAAATTTGAAAAAGAAAAACATTTTTCATCTCCTCTCGGGCCTACTGTGCAGCCCGAGCGGCTTTATAGCGCCGGCCCGGCCCAACCGAGCCCGCGCACGCCTGCCCCCCCCCTCTCTCTCTGGCACGCGGGGCCCGGGCGTCAGCCTCACCCCTCCTCTCTTCATTTGCTCCCGCTCAAACAGGGGGGGGCGGCGGCGGGCCCGGCCGTTCTCACCGGCGGCGGAGGAAACAGACGACGACGAGCATATCGACCTCCTCCCCACTCTTCCCCGATCACAACAAGGTAACACACGACCCTCACCGACCACCAGAGCGCACACAACGGCGGCCGAGGCGGTCGGCGGCGCTCTCCGGCGAGCCACTGTTCCGGCCAGACAACTGCAACAAAAGCGCAACCAACTCCCTAAATAGCTGCAGGAACTCACCACGACTTCAAAACAAGGCAGAGATGGGCTCTGAAAAAGATGGAGCTTGGTTGACGGCGGCGATGGCGGCGGCGGTGGCATGAACCGAGAAGGGCGGCGGTGTTCCGGTGACAGCTCTGCACGACAAGAGGAACGAGTAGGCCGATGAGCTCTAGGGTGCCAAGGCGAGGCTAACACGACAAAAGGTGGAGCCCGAGACGCTCTGTGGAGCTCGAATGGTGGTAGAAGGCTCACGGCGGCGGTGGCAACCGGAGAGAAGGAAGATGGTGGCGCAACGGCAATTCCGGCGACCAAAAGAAACGAGAACCAGCTCAACGGATGCGCAAGATGCTGGCGGGGCTGTGTGCAAACAATCGGGGATGGCAGTGGAGCGAGGCGAGCGAATTTGACAGGAGATCGACGACGGCCGGCGGTGAACAAGGTGGAGAAAAGAGAGCCGTCCTCGACCAGCACTTGGTTTTATAGGACGCGGTCGGGCGGATAGGTGGCCAGCAGGTTCATGAACTTGGACAGATGGTTGGCGTCGCGGCATCACCGGCGATGGCGCGAGAACGCCACGGCGGCGCCGGCAGCAGTGCACGGCATGGGCAGTGCAAGGTGTCCCCCCCCCGTTGACACTGTAGCAGAAGATATTTCCCCTCTCTCCTTCAAATTACTCTCAACTTTTGAATAAAAGTTCAAAAATTCCAAAAATACAGATTGCTCCAAATTTCATGCTCTACAACTTTCATTTAGAAAGTTTTGTCAGATTTCAAATGGATTTTGAATTTGAATTTCAAATTCAAAAAGAGGGCAAAACCTTAATTTTAAGGATTTCAAAATTACTTTTAATTTTTGAATAAAAGATGAAAATCTCCAAAAATAAAAGTTGTTCCATTTAGCAAGATCTACAACTTTCATTTAGGAAGTTTTTCATGAAACCAAATAATTTTTTAATTAGAGTTTAAAACTCAAAAAGGGACATTTTCCAATTTGTAGAACTTTTGAAATTAGTTTAAATTTTATTCAAAAACTTGAAAAACTTTATATACCAAAGTTGTAGAGCTCAAAGAGATGCACAAACTGTATTTTTAGAGTTTTCCCAAATTTTGAATATTTTGGGATGAAATTGCAAAGGGGGCAAAAACACTTTGAAATTCAAACCTTTTGAAAAGGAAAAAAATCAAATTGAACTTTTGGGCAATTAATTAATGATGTTGTAGCACTTTTCAAACCCAATCAATAGTACACTTTCAAAGTACAAACTTTATACTTTGAAATAGTGCCATTGGTTAGCAACTTTTATTTATAAAATTAATTATGGTTAGCTCCTCAAAAGTGAATTTGAAATTCAAACCCACCACTTAACCAACTAGGGTTAGGGTTTGGGATTCGGATTCCGAATTCAGTTTTGATTCTTTCTTTTGCACCATTGACTTGTAAAACATATTTGAGATGTGAGTTAGAGTTAGCCAAACACTTGCAAGCAACAAGGTTGGTTTTAATTGATTGCTTTTATAAACAAAAGTAAAGTTGTGAGTAAGGTTTAATGACATGCACATACGCATACGATATGAAAGAGCTCAACCAACCCTAGAAATTGATAAACTCATTTTGGTTGTTCATATTAGTGTTTCCTAATTATGAATGCTCATACAATGATGATGATGACATGGCGGGGTTTAGGCTAACGTAACACCGGGGTGTTACACTCACCTAGCATAAATAGGAATGATTAAGCCGATTTGTCACTATAAAATGGTTACCACTGCTTTTCCGCAAATGAGTCAAGCTATCCCCTGATAAAGTCTGTCATACTCCTTGGAGTCTTTTATTTTAAGTCGGCGGGTAAGTCTAGCCGAGTACCTTCTCGTACTCAGGGTTTTTCCCGCTTGTTGTTTGTGCAGACGAGCATACCTTCCACACGGGTACTACGAGACCTGTCTTTATCCAGTGGATTAAAAGATCAAAAGGGCAAGGTCATTCTTAGTATCCTCCCCAACTGCTTTTGGTGGATTGACTGTCAGCTGGCACTGTACTAAACCTTAAAAGTGTGTGTTGGGTTGAGCTTTCAAAACTACTTTGCCTTTCGCTACTTAAATCGAGACTTGTTTTGTAATAACGTTAATCTTCCGCACTCTGATGTTATCGGACCATTTGTGAAATGTTGTAACGTGTGGATGGTGATGCTAAATTTGTACGATCTTGGTTGATGATGTTTGGTTTGAAATCCTTCGAGATTTCCGGACTACCGGGTTTATAAGGGCTTAAGTGTGCTAATTACTTGCGTGGCGAGTAGTTTTTGCACTTATGCTTTCATAAATTGGGCGGTTCTGTTACAAGAGAAGCTAAAGATAAAACACCCCACAACCGTGGTGTTAGGATGCCTAGTAGGATTAAAGTTTTAGTCCATGTCACATCGCATGTCTGATATTAACTAGGAAAATAAACCGATTAAAACTAATTTCATAAATGACGTCGAATTCGCGAGATACATCCATTAAGCCTTAGTTCATGATTTGCTCATGTGATACTACAATAAACATGTGCTAACCATAGGCTAATTAGGCTTAATAGATCTATCTAGTGAATTAAGCATAGCTTATACAATTAGTTTTATAATTAACTTATGTTTAGTCCTCTTAAATGCATTCAGTACATGGGCTAAAGTTTATGCCTAAAAATCCAAACACTTGGTCTACTAAACCGACTTTTAGAATGCACATTAAAGCCCCTTTGGAACGCAGGAACTTCACATGAATTTTTCATAATTCTCATCTCATTCTCTAGGAAAAATGCAGTAAATAGGAAAAAATTCCTTGTTCTAAAGGAGTCTAGAAAACAAGAAATCAAACCTACTAAAATTAAGGATATTTCATAAGAAATAGTACCAATACCTGTATCTCCAAATATATTTATTACAGAATATATATTCCATAATTAATATAATATTACCAACATATAATGAATACTAGTTTTTTTATCTATACTTATTTGATTATTTTTTTTAAAAAATATTCTAGAAAACAAGATGTGTATTTGTTTAGAACGGAACAAGTACAACAAGATGTGTAAAAATTCGCCCATAGAACGCTGAAAAAATTCCTAGAAGAAACAGAAAAGAATTAACTCTCATCGTGTGACTCGACTGTCTCGACATGCCTGCCACATCAAAACTTTAGCATCTATCTATGTATTTATTCTTTTACCATTTTCTAATATTAGAGAGACTAATTTTTTTTTGTTCCTTTTCTCTTACAACTGTCCAATAGGAATGTAAAGGACTTAATCTCTATCGTGCCGGTACGAGTTAGAGCACTGTGTCTAAATACGTTGCAAATTATTCAAAACAAGTTGACAAATACAAAGAAATAGAAGTGTTTTGTGATCTACCACTCTCTTGCATGCTCATACAAGTAATAAGTATTGAGGCATGGGTGCAAAATCTAAGTCGATAACTAACGAAATAGAACGCGTGACATGATTGTTGATAGTTTTCTTAACCTTCTATTACCCATATAAGTTTAAAAAGTATATGATCAGGCACAACACAGGGTTCACTTCTCATAAGAATCGGGAAACACATAATCTGATCACTAAATAAATCTCTAAACAAGAAGTTATCCAGGTAACCCATCCAAACAAGTTGAACGTCCATAGTACAAGTGGAGATTACTGTACGTTGGTGCGATTTTTAAATATTTTGCCACAAATCTCTCTTGCTCCTTACAGGCTGCACTTTCCACTCTATGCAACCGAGCTCCGGGACTTTTCTCAAGCTTCTCGAATAAGCATAATCTGCTTTTTCTAAAAAAGAATATCCTTGATGGATTGTCCTTGTAAACAAAAGAAAAGAGATATCCTGGAGGAGCATAAAAAAAGAAAGAAAAATCACGGGAGCTTGCTTTTTCATGCGCTTCAAGTCTTAACCAAAAAAGTGATCTAATCACCGGACGGAGTCCTACTAATCACACCAAACGAAAAAGAAAGGGCCGATAAAACCATCACGTCCCATCCTAGGCAATGCACGTCTGCCAACCTCCCAGACGGTAGCTAGCATATAGTACCCGTACCCTTAATCACCAAACTTTTTATGTGCAACATCCAACAAACAATATGGGCGGCTCAACGCTCAAGTAGGAGTGCAGCCGTACCGTGGAAGACATCATTAGCAGTGGCGAATCGAAAAGTCAAGCTAACCGCGCTGGCTAATCAGCACATCAAAGAACCATTTGTTTTGTACAAGAAAACGGGGAAAAGTGGCACAAAGGTAGCACGTATCAGATGGTGATTAACTCGCTAACAGGACATCTGGCAGAGCGCAGGCTTAATTAAGTGGACACTAACCACGCCGCGTGCCAGGCATTACCGGAGACCCGGGTGGGATTAGCCACCACCTCGCTCTTGTTTAGCATTATCCTTTGGAAGAAAGTTAGCCACAGCGCCTGCTCTGTCCCCTCCCCTCTCTCCCTCCACTTCTCCAGCGTCAGGCTCTGGCTGGGTGCTCTGTCCCCTCCCCTCTCTCCCTCCACTTCTCCAGCGTCAGGCTCTGGCCGTCCCGCTGTCACTTCACACTTGACGCACCGCACAGGCACACACAGCAGCCGTGGTGACCACTTCACTTTTGTCGTGCACACGTCTATCCGATCCCTTCTAGTACGGTGAGTTCTACCCGCCGCATCCGGGCCGTCCACTCGTCCGCCCACCCGTATCCGACGCCCCACAAAAATTTATTTATTTGCTAATTAAATTAAACTAACCCATGCTGGATTACAAAAACCAGTCGTCCACCTGTCCGAGACACTACAATAATCCCTGCCCAATCCCGTCTTAGCCGCTAGGGTTACGCGTCCACGGCGACGACCTCTGCGCAGAGCGTGCTCCGATTGGCCGGCCTCCTGGGATCCTCCTCCTCGCGCCCAACCTCCGGAACGCGCGCGCGCGAGAGAGAGCGAGAGAGATAGAGAGTGAGAGGAAACAAGGAAGGAGACGACGCGCTCGCCTATTGGCCGCCGGCTCCGCTCCTTCGCGCCCAGTGGTCAGTACCAGCAGCTAGCTGCGGCGTCTCCTCCCGTTCGCCCTCGCTTGCTTCCTTTTATTCCCTTCCTTCCTGATTGGCGGTTTGGTGCTGGGCTGCTGGGCCTCTTTTTACCATGCCTCGGGTTTGATGCGGCCGCCGCCTCGTGACGTCGTTTTCATTTTTGGGCGGCGGGCGGGGTTCGGATAAGGCGGCGGCCTCCCAATTTCGACGGAGGGAGCCGTTGCGGGGAGCTTGTAGTGGTAGTGGGTTGGATTGGGGATTGTGGAATCGAGTTCTTCCGCTGGTTGGATCGGGGGAAGATGGGTCCTGTTCCTGCGGCATGGCTGCAGCTTGGTTTTGTTGGTGGAGTGGAGGGAGAATTCCCGCGTTTTCAGTCCCGGCTGTGTCACATGGTGTTTGGTTTTCGCTTTTGATCGGCGTTTTTGTTACTGATTGCGGTTTCAAATGGTTTCGAGTGATTTGGTAGCTAGAGCTGAAACTCGAGTCTCGCAGCAAAACCATGGTCTATCCGTTGTTGAATTGCCCCCGGATGTTTCATGTTCTTCCGCTCCATGATTCGCGGCTAGCGAGAGCATGTGATCGCTACCCTGTTTTGCACCGAGCATATCCTGCTTTCGTTGTCGATCCTCGTTTGTGACGTACTGCCACTGTTCATCTCGGTTTGACTTTTCCATCACTCGTCTTCCTGATGCCACTGAAACAGCGACGGCCACGGCCTGAGCGGCGCTGCCAGCAGGGCGGCGAGCGTGAGCAGCATGGAGTCGCGGCCGGGCGGGACGAACCTGGTGGAGCCCAGAGGGCAGGGCGCCGCGCTGCCGTCCGGTGGCCCGGCGGCGATGCAGCCGTGGTGGACGAGCTCCGGGGCCGGGCTCGGTGCTGTGTCGCCAGCCGTTGTGGCGCCCGGGAGTGGGGCGGGGATTAGCCTGTCGAGCAGCCCGGCAGGTGGTAGTGGTGGTGGCGGCGCGGCCAAACGAGCCGCGAGTGACGAGAGCAGCGAGGATTCACGGAGATCTGGGGAACCAAAAGGTATGGCCCGCTAACTTCTTTTTTCCCCTATTAATAAAGAGATGGCTGAGCTGTTATTGCAGGAAGTTGTTGTAGTGGTTCCTCTTCTCTATAGTTCAGCGTTCTTGCTTCTTTTAGCATACAGTACCGCATCTTTATTTGAATTCGTTCGAAGATCTTTCTATATTTATAATTGCCCAATGGAAGATGCTTAGACCACTAAGGAGTAGATATAGCACAACAGTTTCCTTATATGGTATATAAAGTACGGGCGAGTGACATTGAATGCAGGCCTTTGCTGAATGCTGGTGTTTTGTTCATTATTTACGTTATGGTCCTTAAGATTCATAGAGAAGTGTTCTCTGATTCCGAATCTTTTGTAGCTGCATCAATCTCATGGACGGGTATCATGCTGATGTTGTATTGTACTATTGTTTATTTATCATCACATTTATAGTTCCACTTGTCTAGTTCATTGTTGGAGTGTCAGCTTATCTTATTAAGCAAGTACTTTAATCAACTAGAGCAGTTTGTGCAATACCATCTTATAAATATTAAGCAAGTACTTTAATCAACTAGAGCAGTTTGTGCTAAAGGACGATGTTTCAAATGATTATCATTGTGCTAAAGGATGATGTTTCAAATGATTATCATTGTGTTAAATGTCCTGTAGTTTTCCCTGGTATATAGTATTGACAGTGCTAGGATGATGGCTGTTTCTCTTTTTTGTTTCTTTATGTGTAAATGTTTTTTCCCTCTGCATTGAAGTGTTAACTAATCAACTAATCGTAATAGCATTATACAGTGTGCATATTAACAGAAAACCGTAGGAAAGTAAATATGAAAATTGAATGAAGAGTTAAATGTTATAGAACTTTATGCATCAAATGCTTGCATGACTTAGAGAACTCATGTCTGCTGAAGCAATCACAGTAGTCATTTGCAGATAGCTTAAGCATCGAAATATCTACAATTTGAGTTTCTATCTTTGTTTCTGGGGTCCCTCCCGCCCTGGGAGTTCGGCTCGTGAGCATGGTACTTAGCTTCTTTTTGTAAAGCTGTATACTGTTTCCTTCTCTGTCAAAATGGTCGACAGAGCTCCTACCACTTTACCAGAAAAAAGATTTCTGATGCATTCTGCTTGTTTAATTAATCCTAACTTCCATTGCTTGGCTAGTATTTCATCCTTTTATCAAATTTTCCATTGGCTTGGTGGAGCCTTGATTACATTGACTAAAAAGAAGAAATGCGTATGATAACAACATAAATTAGTTTGTTTTGATGCAAAATAGTGGTCAGTTAAGATATTAGAATTTCAACAGTAGCTACTTACGAATACATCTTTGTACCCCTCCATGAGAATGTGCTCCCAGCAAGCTGCATTCTTCTGTAAACTGATTTGCATCACTCCCCTGTCCGTTTTTGCATCATCATATCTCACAATTAGCAGGCTAAATGGTTCCTTGCAAGAATCATTTGACTACCTTGAAAGGATGTTATAAATAGCTCAGGATGTTAAAATATAGTATGGATGCAAAAATTCCATGCTTTGCTAGTTCTAACTTTCGGTATAGGCCCCTCCCCTCCCTCCGTCTTCTGTTTTGGCTAATGCTCCTTGTTTTGAAATTTTCATAGTATTGGTTTGCCTCTATTGACAATGTTGCGCTCTATAATGTCAGATGAGAGGAGAATGCTACTTCCTTATGTAATGTTTTAAACGTTGGTGTGAGTACAACTGTACACGTTCTACTTGGGTAAACAATACTATTAGATTTGAAGAGTTCGATTCATTATCAATTATTGCGTTGGCAACAAAAGTAAATCTTTTTGCTACCTAACAACAATAATAAGCAAGCCTTTTAGCTTCAACCAACTTTCTGCTACCGACAAAAGAAATGAAGAACTGATGTTATTTTAATTCCAGATGGAAGCGCTGGTCAAGAAAAGAACCATGCCACATCGCAGATACCTGCTTTGGTGCCAGAGTATTTGGCACCATACTCACAGCTGGAACTGAACCAATCAATTGTGTGCACCCTTTCTCTATGGACTCTGTTTCTTGTCTGTTTATGTTTCCATCTCTGAGCTTGTAAGGCAACGTATTTCTTGTCTCATGTTCATACTTTCCCTGTGTAGGCTTCTGCAGCATATCAGTACCCAGATCCTTACTATGCAGGCATGGTTGCTCCCTATGGAAGTCAAGCTGTGGTACTATTTTATTCTGATTTAAGCATTATAAATCATGGGGCCCCGTTTATGCAAATTTTAATAGCACTGATCTAAATAATAGCACTAGCTACTATGCTTCACTCAAGCAAAATACGAAATCTGAGATAAAGAGTTAAAGAGTGGAGATGTATTGAACAGTTGTCAGTCTTATCAGCAAGGATGCTTCCTATTAAAATTACAGCACATGATCAAGAAAATGGTAGCAAAATTGAATTGAAATACCTGGGTTCCTTTTTTTGGTAGAAAATGCTAACTATGGTAAGTTGAAACGTTTGGTTGTGTGCGAGTGTAGGGTTGGGGTATGTGCACATGAGCTGACACTACAGCTTTTCCCATTAGAGGTCTCAAAAGAAGAAAAAAGTAAGGTTGTCATAACTGTGGAAGATGGTAGTGCTCAGATGTCTTTGGATCAAGTACATGTAATTATGTATATCAATACCTCTATGTCAAAGCTCGACTGAACTGCCTGAATTAACTTGGAAAAATAATAGCACTGCTAACGTATAATCATTTGAGTACAACTCAAGATTCTGACTGCTAAAATCACATGGATGAGAATGGTTTTTAGGTGCATGGTTGTACTTTAGTTATAGTGAAATTGTTGTACTAAGAGCATTTCCCTTCGGTTGTGTTGTAGTACTCTTTTTTTTTAATGTATGAAGCACCTTACGTTTACGTTGTCTGTGCAGGCTCATTTTCAGTTACCTGGACTAACTCAATCTCGAATGCCATTACCTCTTGAAGTATCTGAGGAGCCTGTTTATGTAAATGCTAAACAGTACCATGGTATTTTAAGACGACGGCAGTCACGTGCCAAGGCTGAACTTGAGAAAAAGGTGGTCAAAGCCAGAAAGGTTAGTGGAGAAGTATTATGACCATGCTTCCTCTGTACTTCCCTTGTACTTTTCAATATCGAGGATCAGTGACTTTCAGGTTGTTCCTTAGCAAACTATGTATCTTGGTTATTTCCGGACGCCCTTGAGTGGTTGAGTTAGTCATAAGTGAAATATATAACTTGACAGTTTGCTCAGAAATTGCATTTGATGTTGCAGCCTTATCTTCACGAGTCTCGTCATCAGCACGCGATGAGGAGGGCAAGAGGAAATGGGGGACGCTTCCTGAACACAAAGAAAAGTGACAATGGTACTCCCAATGGTAAAGCTGATCCTAAGAAAGGTAGTACAGTTGTTCCATAATCTCTTCATACTGCACCTCATATGAGTACATGCAGTTCCATTTCTCATACCCTGCTTCTGCATTCCCTAGGAGATGATAACTCCGAGCATCTCCATGTCCCTCCTGACTTACTACAGCTACGACAGAACGAGGCTTGAAGTAGCGGTCTGGCTCTGGCATCCTAGAACAGCAGTTTCTTTCCACAGGCATAGAGGCATTTGAGACCGGATTCATAGCTCCACAGTATATGCGCAGCCATCTCTGCGGTAATGCTTGTTCACCTGAATGAGCTTTGCACCGAGGTAGGTGCAATGTAATCTGGGCGCAGGAGTCCATCAAGTGTCCAATGCCATGGGTGGGTATGCTGTTTCAGGCAATTCATTCTTGGCTTTCACGTTCCACCCTTGTAACTAGTGTGTTGTAAGTGGAAAACTGGGCTTGTTTGTGCTCTGTATTGGGCCGTTTGGCGATACTGTGAAACATCTGTATAATTAAGAATTTTTTTCTAAGAACATAACATGACTTCACGTGTATTTCATTAAGAAGTCTGTATAATTAAGATCAAACTTTGGATTAACTCGGTAATGCCTTGTCTGGTTTTCTTTTAGCTTTTCAACTGTAATAACACGGCCATAGCTGAACTCATGTTGGCTTTGTTCGTTGCTCAGCAATATTCTTGTACTGAATACTGAATAGTCCTGTGCTTGCGTATCTTTTGGTGCCTTGGTGCTGATCTTGGTTCACGGAATGCAGTAATTTATACAGTACTCCATTTTTATATGCGGGAATCGACACAAAATCATGCAAGGTTCCTGCGACCCAATTACCTTTCGTCAGTTTCGTCGTATTGCCCCAGTACGTAAGTACAAGACTGGGTCAACCATCAGCCAGTCGGGCCGTGGTTTAGTGCGCCCGGTCAGTTCGTCCTGTGGGTGTCGTGGGAGGAGGCCCACAGCATCAGCGACCTCGGGCCCAATGATAGTGCGCTGTACGAGCGGCCCAATGGT
This sequence comes from Chrysopogon serrulatus, assembly GCA_015844335.1. Classification (NCBI taxonomy): domain Eukaryota; kingdom Viridiplantae; phylum Streptophyta; class Magnoliopsida; order Poales; family Poaceae; genus Chrysopogon; species Chrysopogon serrulatus. The sequence continues at coordinate 20,077 of JADLZL010007934.1, forward strand.
CGTGATCGATCATTCTTTTTACAAGTACTCACTCGGGGATGAAAATGGAACGGATCGGCGCGCATAATGTCTTCCCCATATCTAATCCATATTTTTAGGTTGAATTCGGAGCGGAGCGGATATTATACAGATTCAGATGCAAATATGGATTATTTAGAATATAGAATATCGAAAATGGTGCGGATTCAGACTGGTGTCGGAGCGGAAGCAGACTTTTTTAAGTCTGGATAATATGTCCTTACTTGGTACCGGATAATATTGGAAATGCATATTGGAAAGCAAATTAGCAATCAATGGGATTACCGATTACCATTCTATAGTTACTCAAATAGTCAAATTAGTATATACTCCCTCCCTATAGGAAATAGAAGTCGTCCTGGATAAGATTTGGATCAAACATTGGGAACATAAATTATGAATAACTTTTAAGTTGTTAAGTTTGGAGTTTGGAAATATGAAAATCATATAAATAGATTTGTCTTGAAAAATACTTTCATAAAAGTATAAATATATCACTTTATGATGAATATTTTTACAAAAATATGAAGTCAAAATTATACTTTGGAGACCGTGTTGTTGTCCTAAATGACTTCTATTTTCAACATGGAGGGAGTAATAATAATATAATACTGCTTGTGTCATGGGTTGGGTTCTCGCCGCTTGGGCTCCTTAAAATATCCGGTTATCCTATTGTAAGCGTCAGATAATCTGCGTTCAATTATCGGATAATCCATATCTATCGGATTTCGTGAATCCTATATCCTACACTGCATAAAATCGGGTATGGATTATCCACATCCGCACAGATATTAAAAACACTTCTCCATATCCTTAAAATTCGGATTCGGAGTGGATCAGAGTGGAGGATTATCTATACCATTTTCACCCCTACTCACTCCATACCTAAATAACCGTCACGTTGACATGAGTGTCATAAATTTGACTCATCAATTTATAAAAAATATGTATAATAATTATATCTCTAAATAAATTTATTAAAAATTAGATTCAAAATCTTTCTAATAATACTAATTATTTATCATAAATATTAATATTTTTTATATATTTAGTCAAAGTTATTTTTTAGAAACCGAGAATGACAGATATCTAGAGACACTAAAAAAAAAGTACGTGCAACATGCATGTGTTTAATACTAAAAATTCGTATTGATAACACAAAAAAATTTATTTTTTTCCATTTACCCCTCATAAATTAAATCAAAATGTCATCAATACAATTCATAACTCCTTTGATTTGTTTTAAGTGGAACCTCAACCGCAATTTTTTTTTGCGAGACTCAACCGCTTTTTTCCTCTTGGGGATACCTTCACTATGTTCTAAGAAGATGCACACAAAAACTATTGTCATTTGCGCTTTAATTTTATTTCTTGGTTTGGCCTGCTCGCTGAACTTCCTCGTTGCCGAAGCTCCGTATGCAACTGTTGAACTTATATTGTCGGCTAGGATAAAAATCATCCCACTACTACAAATCCTGTCTCTTGTTAACCAAATAAAAATTGTAGTTGTCCCGTCCCCGTGCACGTCCCATCCCGTCCCATTCCAAAAAAAAAGATAGAACCATTCTACTCCACCTTAACTTCCAACCAAATACTACTTTAAGGTTCTAAGGTGTTTCTTTAAGTTGTTCTTATTTTTTTTGCGACGAAAGAAGAATTATATTATATGATAGCTGGGTATATCAACACGTTACAAGCACTTTGGATTATAAAATAATACCCATCTTTGTGAATAGCACAACTCAAAACCTAACCTGTTAAATGCTTTGCAGTGTGGATGGTCACACAGGCAAACACTCGGCAAATAGCCTGAGAGCAAATGTCCAACGAACGACGACCAACATTCCCGTAGGCGGAATTGATAAACCTCTTCTTTCTGGTGTCTTCCTTCTTCTTTCTGCCACCGAAGAATGAGAAAGACGGATCTAAAAATTATTCTCCCTAGTTCTTCATCATGGCCAAATCTACCACAATAAAACGGATAAAGAACCGGAGAAAATTATTCCATAGATGCGACATTACTTCCGCATTGATGCCGTAGTGCGGAAACAAAAATCTCCATATGTCGTCATGTCGATGGAGATGTTGATGCCAAAGTTGTCGCCCTCATCTTCAACGGAGCCGCTATGGAGAAGACGATTCCACCTTTCCTCTTTATCGTAGCCAGAAAAGAAAAGGAGGAGATAAAACTCCAATACCAACAAATTTGACATGGAGAAACTCTAACCCTAATGACTTAATTTAATAGGGAAAACTTATTAAAAACAATGGATCCCCACTCCCTTCAGCCCCCGGCAAGATGCCGGAGGGGAAGGGAGGGGGACTAGCGGTGGTGGATGGTGGCGGCGGCGGCGACGCAAGTCTCTGTCTGCGAGGTTAGGTCCTGGATCTAAAAACATAGTTTTGTTACGGCTAGGGGGGCTGCGTTCTTAGAGAAGAATTTTAGTTCGTTCTCATTTATACCTCCTCTAATCGCGGTTGCAGTCCGGTGATGATCTTAATGATTGAGTTGCCAATCTAAGAATGTCCTGGGCAGTTGGAGCAATTCATTCAAGGATCAGGATACAGAAACATATCACTCTAAAGAATGGGATCGAGTATGACTGTATGAGTGAACATCAAAATATTATTATAATCAACCACCGGCGCGTTCGGTGGTCCTAGGTCAGTGGTGTAGTAATACGGAGTCAATGGTGTGGATCTTTGATAATCCCATGTAAAGACATGCGACAACTTATATTAACAGCCATGCAACGTTAAACCTTACTGTCTGCGCCCCTTACGACGTCTTTGTGTGGTTGAGTGGGCGGCGCACCGCGTACGCGTAGGTTAGTTAGTTGCGTGTAAGTATAGCAAGTCAACAATTAGCCGCCCTGCGGGTCAAAAGGACGTTGTTCGAAAATACCCAACTTATAAATTGGAATGACGAAAGTACCTTTTTTTCTTTCGAATACGCAAGAGCAGTTGCATATCATTTGCATTATAGGAAGGAAGAGAGTTTATGTTACATATGGCTTACGTGGGCCTGGCAACCAAAGCTTACAAGATTTTACAAATTCTTGCGCGGGTTTTTCATTGTTGTGCTATCCTACACCCGACATCGCCAAGTTAGACATTTTGGAAGCTCCAAGCTTGGTCTAGCGATCTGCCTCTGCTTCGATGACTGCAGAGATGAGCTCTACAGGTGTGCCGGCCGCTTCTCTAAAGTTGTGCGTGTTTCATTGTTTCCATACTTCCCAAGAAAGTTTGAAAGACAATGGTGTTTGCTTTTATAAGAGATATAGAAAATATAGATATAAATTTAGGGAGACATATGGACTAGTTTTAACCTACTTGTTTTGCCATATATTCTCGAGGAACTAGTACAATGTTATCTTGTTTTCGCCTTTTCAGCCTCTTTGGAACACAGGGCATCCAAAATATAGAAATAGCTAGGAAAAACATAGGATTGAAGTTGCATGTTACTTACAATCCTACAGGATTGAAAACACAGAAAATTCTCTAATAAAGCCTTTGGATAGACGGGAGAACCACCGTAATAAAAAGAAAGATGGATACAAACAAAAAACTCCAAGAGGTTGGACCTCGTGTTGAATTTCCTTCAAAATTCCTATATATAGATTGAGTCGTTCCATTGTAATTTTGTATGATTTCAGGATGATCAATCCTTTGTTCTAAAAGGCCACATAGAAAAGTTCCTATAGGTTTATACTCCCTCCGTATAGGAATTAGATATCGTTTTGGATAAGGTTTGGGTCAAACATTAGAAACATAAATCATGAATAACTTTTAAATTATTGAGTTTGAAAATATAAAAACCATATGAATAGATTTGTCTTAAAAAATACTTTCATAAAAGTATAAATATATTACTTTATGATAAGTATTTTTATAAAAATATGAAGTCAAAGTTATACTTTGGAGACCGTGTCACTGTTCTAAACGACATTTAATTCCTATCTATGGAGGAAGTAGTCCTGTGGCAGAACCTTCTAAATCATATGGCCCACAAGCACCTGACATTGTCCCTAAGACCTCTGTCAGCTATGCTTGTACACCATATAACCTAGAATGTTCCGTCGGGTGAAACCCCGATAAACCATGATTCCTCCAGGATCGATACTTACAGAGACATCACAGTATTACAACAGCTTTCATACAAAATACCAGAGTAGCGGAAGACTTACAATAACTTAATTTACAAACCATTTGATAAACTTATACAAATCAGTGTATCATTATTACAAAACAGCGAAAATATCATTATATAACTTTATTATAAACCACCAAACAGAAGTGCCCTGCCCAAGGGCCACACAATCTATTCCTCGTCAGATCCTTCCTCGATAACCGTCATACAACAAGGGCCGTAGCACACTTGTTCACACGGTTCACACTGAAGAAGGGGTTTAACAAACCACGAGTACAAAAAGTACTCCCGCAAGACTTACGACTAAAAATTAGGGAGAAGACTCGGGGAATCTTTGGCTAGTAGGAATCAAGGCGAGGCTTTAGCAAGATCAAAAGACACCCTTTTGCGAAAAGAGACTAAGTCAGTTCTTACTATAACAATCACTTGTCAAATATGTAACAAATTCAAAACTTTCCAGTCTCACAACTTCCATCATTACTACGATGCCGGGACTCGGATCAAGTCTCTCATATCGTGGAGCAACGACGATTCGAATCGCTTTATATACCCAAGCGGGGCTTTCTAGCCACACGATGTATGCAGGACCAAACATCTTACATACATCAACTCACGCTTGTATTTTCCCCGCCGAGCGGGTCCTAGCCACGAGTACGATTACACCATCTCCCTACGCCGTCAGTCACAACCGTCGGCGGTGCGCTCGTAGTGTGGGTACACGCTACTTCCCGTCCCGATGTCCGTTCTCGTATAGATCATACAAGGGAGCTTACCGTCATTAGCATGCGACTAGTACTATCCAATAACCTCATGATCCCAGGGCCAAACAACGGACGGTCCTTAACCGACTCACAAGTGGACGACACTACACCAGGGCACTAGCCCATCCTGGTGCAAGTCACTCCACCCGGTCTCGATTTACTCATCATCATGCCCTTGTTGTGTACCCTTGACCCCGTCGGAACAAGGATAAACAACAAGCAACATCAGGTTTTATCCCTTTCTCAAAAGTTGGTACCATTATCACACTTTTAGAAACAGTTTATCAAGACCTATACTAGTAGCAAGGCTAAGCGTATACTAAGCATTTCGAAATCAAAACAGGTATCCAGGGTAATATATCAAGGTACGGTAAATACATCAAAATAGGATATCACACAACTCCTAACACCTAATGCATCATATCAGGAACATAAAATATAAAGCTTTTCAAAATACAAGGAAATGTTTAAATGCATCCGGGGCTTGCCTTGGGCTCGACGAAGTTAGGTTCCACTATCCTGTTACCAAGATCAGATCCCACCTCCTCACGACAATCACCTTCTTCAAGAACAGGAGTTGGATCAACTCCTTCCCTCGGAACCCGACGGCTACGGCGAGAGATGCATGATTACAATGCAGTAATTAAAGGAGCATGCGATAATGATGCAACGACAACTAGTCCATCTTGAGTACAACTTTCCTTCACGGTAACGTTGCACTACAGAAGTATAGCTAGCGTCGACGACGACGGACTAACGGTACACAATCAACATAAAATGCCGAAGGTCATTAGGGTTAATGACCTAGGGTCATCACTCAATCCCAAAATCAATCAACCCTAATAGTGATTAAGATTAATTACTAATTTATTAACTATTTTTACAGTTGTTGAAAGCCACTAATTAACTTGCTAATTAGAGATTAATTAAACCCTAATTAATCAAAGGATTAATTAATTAAACATTAATTAATTAAGGTATTAATTAAGCATAATACAAAAATTAGTTAAAATATGATCAAACTTCATAATTAAGATCATCATCATCTAATTAGCACACAAAACAAATTTCATAATTTTTGAACTTATATTTTAATTACTAAAAATCATGAAAGTGGCATTTATTAATTAAAAGAGCAAATTATAGCACAAATAAAACTTATTGGAAAAACAAAGTTAGTATTTTTCTGGTGTAGAGCATAGCACATGGAGCACATACATATTTTTGTTGCATTTTTATCTGCCCAAATAAAATTATAACAAAAAGATGAAATTCAGCTTTGGAAAATAAAACTGGAAAAAGGAAATCATTTTCCCTCTCCCGTGGGCTCCTTTGTGCAGCCTGTAGTAGCCCCGCACGGCCCAACTCAGACGCGCCGGCGGCCAAGACACACGCGGCTCTCCTCTCTCGCACTCGGCCGGCGGGGGTGGTCCGCGCGTCAGCCCTCCCCTCTCTCTCTCTTTTTCCCGGCGCCTGCAGTGAGGCGGCGGCGGTCGTGGGCGGTCCTCGCCCGGCGTGATCCCTCCACCGAAACCAACCACATCACCGGACTCAGCATCTCCTAGCGAACCTATCGAGCTATTGGGCGACCCCGGTGGCTCACCGGCGGGTGCGATGGCGGCCGAGGCGGACGGCGGCGCACGGTGCTCACTAGCATACACCTGTTCCGGCTAAACGACGACGAGGTAGAGCTAACCGATACCCTGACAGCGTTTAGAAGCTCACCGAGACTTCAAAACACGGTGACGGTGGCTCTGGAGCGGACGGGAAGGCGATGACCGACGGCGGCGACGGACTGAGCGGTGTTCCCCGGCGGCGAGCTGACGTTCCGATGGACCTGAGGGGATAGCGACCAAAGCAAGCGGCCGATAAGCATCACAGGCGCAAGGCGAAACTAGCAACGCAACTAGTCGAACTTGAGACGCTCGGGATAGCTCTGGCCATGGAGAAACGCTTACGACGGCGGTAGTAACCGGAGTTGGAGAAGACGACGTCGCCTGAGCTATCTGGGCGATGTCAAGGAGCGAGCAGTGGTTCAGTTGGTGCGCAACCGTGTTGCGGAGCTGGTGGCAAGGCGAATTGGACGATGATCGTGTGTGGAGCACGAATTTGGCAGAGAGATGGACGGCGGCCGGCGGTGAGCAGAGTGGAAAAAAGGGGCTCGTCGTCGGCCGTCACTAGCTTTTATAGGGCAGGGAATGGGTGGACAGGTGGATAGCGAGTTCACGACGACGTTGAGCTGGTTGGCAGTGCGCAAAAGTAGGGAAGCCGCGGGAACGACCACGGCGGCGGTCGGCCGGCCGGTCGGCATGGGCAGATGTAACAACCCGGGTTTTACCAAACACAAAAAATCCGAACTTTTTAAAATTTTTCTTGCAATATGAGTGAATCATGTCGTTGCTAGGTCAACACGGATGAAGTTTGCTAATGAGACATCGCATACATATAGACTTGGTTGTGGCACTGTGCCTCGAATCTTGTTTTGGCTCTAGGTTTTGTGTGTGCCGGGAGTTTGGAGAGCACATGTCCATAGCACTCCCTCTTCGATCTTCTCTTAATCCCCTCACAATTTTTCCCTTCTTGAGATTAGGAAACCTCTCCCTCTTTGAATCTCTACCGACCTCATTAGTTCCTCTCTCAAATCCCCTCCATGAATTCATCTCTAAACTCCTTGGGAAAAATAGAAGAACCATCACCAAGCTATTAGAAAAAGAAAAGTCCTTTTTCTTCTCCTCCATGAACCAGCCCACACTTTCCTTCCCTCCTCCTAAGCCACTCGGCCCACCCGCGCGAAGGCAAAGGCCCACGCCACGCACACGCGTCTCGTAAGGTAGCGCAACCCAGCACCCGCCATGGCCACTCGGCTTGCCGGCTGCCCAACCGGCGCCACCGGCTTAGCCGGCTGGCCCCCGTTCCCCCTCCCTCACTTCTCCCTTGCCGAGCGGGCTTGCCCACACCGCGGCCAGCTAGCTCGCCCGAAGCCCCCGCAAGGCGCCAGCCCGTGTGGCGCCTCACCCAAACCCTAGGAGCGCCCGCTCCCAGAGTCCGCCGCCACCACTCCCGGGTAGGAGCGCTCGCGCGCCCCCCTGCGTGCTCCGGCCGCGGGATGCGTGCAGCGTGCGCCCCCTCGGCACGGACGCCGAGGATGCCCCGACCCCTTGAAGCCCCTAGCCGCCCGTGCTATAAAGACCGCAAAGCCGCCGCCGCTCTCCCTTTCCCTTCCCCGCCGCCGCTCCTTCTCTCCTCTTCGGCCGGCCGCCGCCATCCCTCCTCCCCAACCTCTCGACACCATCCCATGGGCGCCGCTCCACCCCGAGTCCCGCTACAGGCTCGTGCCGCGACCGCCTCGCGCGGCCGGCCGCGTGAGCTCCGCCGTGCCCGGCTCTTTGCGTCGCGCGCTATGCCATGGCACGCCCCGGCGCCGCCACGGACGCCCGCCCGGGTAGCTGCGCGTCGCGGCAGAGCGAACGCGGCGCCCGGCGTGGAGCTCCACCCCATGCGGGCCTCGCGCCGCTGCGCGCCGCGTTCCGCGCTGCGTCGCCTCGCGCCGTCGCCACCCGCATCGGCCGCGACCTCGTCGTGCACCGGTCGGCCAGCGCCATCACTCCGCCCGCAGCGGGCTCGACCCGACGCCGGCGAGCCGGTTCGCTGCTTGCCGGCGGCGGGGCGCCGAGCCTCGCCCGCCAAAGCTGCTACTCGCCATCACCTCACCGCGGCGCCGTGACGTCGTCCTCCTCTACCCGATGCCGCGAGCGCCACGCCCCCCCCTCCGCAAAGCTGCGGGTCGTGCCTCGGCGAGCCGCGGCAAGCGTCCTACCGTCTTGTTTGTCTCCACCGTGAGCCCACGTCCTCCCTGCCGTGCTGGGCCAGCACCTTGTGCCGGGCTGCTGCCAACTCCGCTGGCCTCGCCCTCGCATCGTCGTTGAATTGGGCCGCCGTCTTGTAGCGGCGCCCGCGCCAACGGCGACGGCCACGAGCGGCAGCAGCCGACCTCAACATGCCCCCCTCGCCCCCACTCCCACCTTTGTCGGCCTCCTCTTCTTCATCGGAGCCGCACCACGGCTTCGCCGGAGTTTCCTCTTCACGCCGATGAGCCTCCCTAAGGTCCAAGCTTCCACGTTTTTGCGCCGCAATGAGCACCTTGCCCGACTCCGGCCTTCATGCCGTGATCCTAAACCCTGCGGGAAGGTCGCTGCTAGCAGCAGCTGGAGCCGGCCACCTCACGGTCGCATCCAGCTCCCCGGCCGGCCAGCCCTGGCCAACCATGGCTAGCACCGGCCAGCCGCAGCCAGCTGCAGCCGGCCAGCAGCTGGCCAGAGCTGGCCCGAGGTGGCTACAGCTGGCCGCAGCCTTCCCGCCACCTCCGGCACCTTCTCCGATGAAGCCCAGCCGATCCTCTACCCAAAGGTCAAACCCTTGCTTCGCCGACGCCGTTCCGGCGTCGACAAAGATCTCTTTTTCTTTACTCATGCATACTCATACTTGTCATACATGCATATACACTATCTCTCTATGCGTGCCGTGCCTTCATCTTTGGTCTATCGTTCTTATGCTATGGATATGTGCTACTCCATCCGGTTGTCATCTTACGTTGGCTTGTGTGTTTGTGTGATACTATCGTGGACCGAGCCTTCGAGCCGGCCGAGAGAGCGGCGTGTCGAGCGTGCGATCCCCGCTATGGTCGTAACGCCCGAACGCGATCCCTCCCTCTTTGTATTTTGGTTGACCCCGTGGAACCACGTAGCGATCTTGATTCGACCCTAGGACATGGTCACGGTGGACTCAACATCGTCGCGGATATCACCCGCGATGGCCCGCCACGACCTAGTCTACGGGTAAACGAATCGGGGAGACAACCATCGCGGAACCAACGGGAGTCGACTTGTTTTAGTATAGCTCTCGGCCGCGAGTTGGCTCGCCATGACCATTGGGCTCTACCTCTTTTCCTTCATTTCTTTTCTTTTCCTTTTACTCTTTCCCTAGCCACCTCGTATGCCTGCACCACCTAGACCGGAGCATTCCTCGATTCACGTGATGACAACCGCGTCGCTATGAACCTGAGGAGTAGCTTTTGCCGCTTTAGTTGCACGGAGGTCGTGGTGCCCTATGAGTTGGCGTGGGTCGCGGAATCAGGCGAGACCTTTGTCTCTTTTCTTCCAACCACCGTCCCTTGCCATGACGGGTAGGTCGAGAAGAGTGCGGGACCATTCTTCTTTTTGTTTCTTTCGATTCTCGTTAATCCAGTTAGGCGTGGATCAAGTCCCTCGCTCCGGCTCCTTCGATCAGTGACTATTACCATGTCATGTAGATCGAGGTGTCGTGGGACCCAAGCCCCCTTTTCTTTGATTTTTACGCTTGACGGTGTTCTTTTATTGCTCTTGCTATTTTGATTCCATTCCTCTGGTTCCCGTCGATTGCAATGGCGAGTGGATCAAAGGAAGGTAAATCCCGCCTTTCCCTTCTTTTGATTCTTCCGTGCTTAGCCCCTTGTATGTTTGTACCTAACGTAGACTGTAGCATTCTGGGGTTCTCGCGGTGACAACCACACCGCCAAGGACTCTAGGGGCGCCTTAGTGCATTTAGTGCACCTTGGTCGAGGTACCTTACAAGTGGATTAGGCACTCGCGCTCTCTTGTGCATCGCTCCTCTCCGATGCCCCGCAATTTTCCGTGGCATGTGCATTGGAATGAGTAGACCACCCGCTCACTTTTCTACTTCCCTTCTTCCTCGCTAGCCGCATACATTCGATCCCGTCTTGATTTGTGGACGATTGGATCCAAGACCGGACTATCTCTTTTAGTTAGCGAAGCTATGGTCTATGTCTGTTCTCGGACCCGTGCGAAGTCGACCCGATCGGGTGTTGGAAAAACCCTCCTCACCGAGGATGTAACCGAGACCGCGACATGGACATGCCTAGCTAACTCTCCTCTCTTCCCCTATTGTGCTACTCTCTTCTCGGCTCCCGACGTTGTTGTGTCGTGTGGGTCAAGAGGACCTGTAGCCGCTCTTCTGTTATCGTGTTCCAATCTCGTTTGCTACCGTCAGCTGTCATGGCGGGTAAGCTAACGTACCTTGGAACCAAGTCACAACCCTTCGGTTTTGCGTTACTCGTTCTTTCTTGATCCTTATTTAGTAGTTGTGACTTGCGGGTTAAAGGCCGCAAGGGCGAAACCCTGCTACTTCTATTTCCCTTTTTCTCTCCTGCTTGTGACCCTCTGGTCCCCGCCAATTTCCATGACGTCCGGATCGGAAGGTCGCAACCGTGGTGTTTGGTTAAGTTAAGTTGGGATCAAGGCCTCTTCTTTTGGAGCCGTATAGGTCGACATGGTCGACTCGGGAGGTACCGGCTATTTCGAGGCCTCGATCCAAGCTTATGCTTAACAGACAACCACTTCTATTTATTCTGAGCCCGAGGATCAGACACTCCGCGAGGGCTAAGTCTTTTGGAATTCATCTGGTGTTATCTAGGACTTGCTATATCTTGTCACCTTTTCGAGGGGCATTGGATCTTGGTTAGGGATTGATTGTTCTTTCGCCTTGTTTGTCGCTATATCGAGGTAGATGCATCGCGGTGATGATGGATAGACCAGAGATCTGCTGGGAGGAGGAGATGTGAAGATGTGGATGACCATGGATTGCTATAAACAGGTGCCACGTCCCACCCAACCTCGTAGAATCCTATTAGACATGCAATATGTAGCTGCTAGTGCTTTACTCTATGCAAATAAATGTGATAGGATGCATGGTAGATTGCTTGATAAGCCATTACCTTGACGCAACTTTTCCCCTGCACACCCGCTGCTAGAATAGACACTCGCTTACTTCATGCCACTTGCTACACACTTACACTTTACTCATACATGTTTGTGTGTGTGGCTAAGGCACGTGGTGCCGTAAACCGGATAACTGGGTTAACATGAGAGAGATCTTGGCGTGTGTTTTGTGTGTGTGGTGAGGGTTGTGTCGACTGGGCAGGATCTACGACGAGTCAGGGGACAAGTCTTGCCGGGAGAGTGTGATCTGGGCACTCCCTATGTGAAAGAGTACCTGTGGCGGGTACATGTGATGTGAGTAGATTCCAGGGAGGAGTGTCTTTGTGGGACAAATCCTCGGAATGGAGGTGCCGTCGAGGCACGGGCGTCGAGCCCCTTGTGAAGATATCCTGCCCGGTCCTACTAAGGACTGGTTTGGCGTTCTGCGGTTCACGGGACCTTTTCGTGCACACCACTCGTCTCTCGAATGGGCGGGGTCCGACTTGACGACTAGCCGGCCCCCTGCCGCTACTACTAGGTTGGTAGGTGATAGTGTAGGGAGGTGCGGGTCTTTGAGACCCCACCCTCCCCGAGGCAAGTGTGGTATCCATCGGGATCCGGTACCACGTCTCACGATCTCGGCGTCTTGCGGTGGATCTCCGGGGTGCCCCGTAGTGAGTGGTAGAGTGGCATTGGGCCAGTTAGGCGACAGCTTGGTATCAGCCTAGACGAGGCATCGTCGATGATGGTGATCTTGTGGTTCAGTGTGTACAAGCTCTGCAGAGTTACTAAATCTATACGTATAGCCGTGTCCCCCGTATGGACATTCCCCGTGAGTACCATACGATCGTTATAGTGAGAGGTGTCCTTTTCTTCCCTCCCCCTGGGTGTTGTTGGTTTCCGGCTTAGGCCGTTGAGGCAAGGAGGAGCGGGAGTCTTCCTTGCCGACTAGAGAGTGAGAGTGTGGTGAGATGTGTGGATGTGGATGTGGATGTGGATGTGGATATGGATGGATGATGGACGCGTGGATGTGATGGGTTAAAACTTGATGAACTACATTATATTTATATTATGAAGCGGCATAGGAAAACTATGACCAAATGTAGGTCTTTTCTCTCTACCCTTGCATTCCACTTACCACATAGCAAAGCAAAGCATAGGGTGGGAGCCCGTGGCCGCATACAAATCGTCTTGATAGAGTTGAGCGGTTTGGGACCCAAGGATGACTACGACGACAATGGAGCTGGAAGAATTAGGCGGTCTCGTCGCTACACTCAAGTTAGGTTAAGGAGATCAAGTCTACGCCCGCTGATACTCTACCCCAACTCTGATGACCGCTCGTGAAGGAGGAGCCTTCACCCGCTATAGCGCTATGCCTACTCTGATGTTGACTTGTAAGCATATATCGCTATGATACGTTATACTTAGGTGTGTCTCTAAGTGTTGTAAAACCTTGTAACTTGTATCTTTTTGCGATGTATGAACTGTGGTATCAATTGTAAATGATGTACTCTGTGGATTTCCCTTCGAGGAAATCGCGGGTCGTTTCAGCAGAGGCGAGGTGGCCCTTCCCCCTGTTGATATACTATAGCAGTGCCACCTTTTCTTTTCATTTTCAAAATTACTTTCAAAAATTGAACTGTACACAAAAATATCCCAAAATACAGATTGCTCAAAATTTTGTGCTCTACAACTTTCATTAAAGCAGTTTTGTCAGGATCCAATTGATTTTTGAATTTGAATTCCAAATTTGAAAAGAGAGTAAAACCCTAACCTTTTGGAATTCAAAATTACTTTTAAATTTTGAATAAAAGATGAAAATCTACCAAAATAAAAGTTGTTTCATTTTTCAAGATCTACAACTTTTATTTAGAAAGTTTCTCATGAAACCAAACAGATTTTGAATTAGAGTTTAAAAGTGCAAAAGGGGACATTTTCCAATTTAAAGAACTTTTGAAATTACTTCAAATCTTATTCAAAAACTTGAAAAACTTTATATACCAAAGTTGTAGAGCTCAAAGAGATGCACAAACTGTATTTTTAGAGTTTTCCCAAATTTTGAATATTTTGAGATGAAATTGAAAAGGGGACAGTTTCACTTTGAATTTCAAGCTTTTGAAAAGGATTTTCAAATTGAATCTTTGGGCAATTAATTAGTGATGTTGTGTTACTTTTCAAACCCAACCAATGGCATACTTTCAAAGTACAAAGTTCACACTTTGAAATGGTGCCAAAGTTTGGTAACTTTTATTTAGAAAACTAATTATGGTTAGCTCCTCAAAATTGAAAATGAAATTCAATTTCCCACACTTAGCCACTTGAGCTAGGGTTTGGGATTTGAATTTCAAATTCAAATTTGATTCTCCCTTACACCTCATTTGACTTATAAAACATGTTTGATGTGTAAGTCGGGGTTAGCCAAACACTTGCAAACATCAAGATTGATTTTAAGTGGTTGCTTTTATAAACAAAAGTAAACATGTGAGTGAAATTTAAATGGTAAACACATACACATGTAATATAAAAGAGCTCAATCAAACCCTAAAATGGTAAACTCATTTTACTCATACGTATTAGGGTTTTCTAATCATGAATGCTTATGCAATGATGATGATGACATGGCAGGTTTAGGTTAACGTAAGACCAGAGGTGTTACAAGTCCTACAAAATTCCTTTATGAATCCTTTGGGCCTTCAAAGTAGATCACCACAGAACAAAAGAACAATGCAAGTAGGACTTTGTTTACTGCCCTGACACGGTGATTAATGAAATTATTCCACGGACGCTAATGATTAAAGCTATCGCAGTGATTAGTTAATTCATTTCATGACTTTTGTATATTGCTTGCAGAGAGTCAGCTCCACGCAGCGATCACTGGTAGTACATGTACAACCGTTTGACTCACTGAAAAGGTGGGTACTGATTCGGCCGTATCATCTAGGTGGTTGCTGTTGGACCGACTAATGCACGCCGTGGTCTCTGACTGATTTTATTGATGGCTCCGTAGGGTGGTGGTAGTGCCGCAACTGTGATCGATGGATGGACTATTTTGATGAACAGGCATTAAAGCGTGTATATTTATGCATGATGACATAGAAAATTGATTCGCTTTTTCCCCTGAATTTTCAGCCGACTGACGATCGGTTATCGAGTTATATGGGGATGACCAAGTTTGTTGAGTTGTCTTGGAACATTAGTTATGCCTTATAAATAACTTGTTGATTTGTTTACACGACCGGTGTGTATTGGTCTAGTTCTGCATGCGAGAAAGAGAGAACCGTCGTCGGCTGCAACAACCAGCCCCACTAAGATCGACTTCCTATCAAACTTTCTTGCTCCTAGTTGATTATAGCTCATGATATTATATATAGTACACCTATAGAATCTTTCTCTGCTCAAATATATTTGTAATGCTGGGTCCGGAAGAATCTTGCTAATAGGAGAAAAAAAGATTAGTACGTATCTGCTGTAGCAGTGTTCTTCCTCTCTCTTTCTCTCTATGCTAAAATAGTTCTGGGCTACTCTTCTAAAACAACTTAAGACGCGTAGTATACATAATATAAATCTGGTAGAGCTGCATGCTCTCACGCACATCTTCTTAGAGTCGGACATTAAGCAACACGCTCAACCTATTGCATTCTTGCCTCCAACCTCTACGTAGAAAACGATTTGTAGCAATGTCACCTCTTTTTTTAGGAGCGGCTTTATATTGAGCTGCTCCTTTAAATGATTATCAAACGAGCCACTCCTACAAATCGATTTATAGAGACGGTTAATGTTTTAGTCGTCTCTACAAATAGTGTCTATTTATAGGGCGGTTCAAAATCCAGCCACCCTACAGATTGATTTGTAGAGATGGTTCTATATTGAGGCGTCTCTACAAATGGACGCCGATTATTTTAAAATAAAGTACTAAAATTTAAATTTTTTAAAACGACCTCGGATAGAAAAATGACCAAAATAAAAGTTGTAGATCTCGAAAAGTTACGGATCTTTATTGTTAACAACTTTTCTATTTAAATTCATTTGATGCTTCAAAATACTGTTTGAAATTTAATTTCAAATTATTGATGAACACATATTTCTCTTTTTAATCTGTGGCTAAAACTTGTAACTAGTATTTCTTTCTCATACTAACTCCAAATGTAATGGTTTTTTCCAAATTTTTTAAAATAGTGGTCTATCGAGATATTATGTTCTTACTGTTGTTCTTTTGGTCATCTTTTCTCAAAATTTGAATTTAAAAAATGACAACTTCAAAAAACATTTTGAAACATCAAACAATTTCAGCTGAAGAAGTCATAAACATAGGTTATATAACTCATCAAGATGTATAATTTTTGTTTCGATCATTTTTCATATAACAAAGTGAAAGTAACATTATTCATAAATCTTACATATCTCCCTTGTAGTTTAAGTAAACTATAAGAGAAATATATAAGATTTCTAATTAATATTAGAACCACCTTGTCGAATGAATATTTGATCAAATGACTAAAATAAACTTTGTAGAACTTGAGAAATTATAGAGTTTCATAGTTGGCAACGGTTTCGTTTGAATTCATTTTGTCAAGAAAAACTACCTTTGAATTTATCCAATTTGAAATTTGAATTTTTCAAATGACTTGAATGGAGAAACAACCAAATTAAACTTTGTAGATCTTAAAAAGTTATGAAACTTTATAGTTGGCAACTTTTTGATTTGAAATTATCTTGTCATGCAAAACTTTAAATTTCAAAATTTTAAAATTCAAATTTTTTAAACGACCTCACAACCAAAAATGAAAGTTATAAATTTCAAAAGGTTATGAATCATTGTAGTTGACAACTTTTTAATTTGAAATCATTTTGTCATGTAAAACTACGTTTGAATTTCTCAATTTTTGAAATTTAAATTTTTGTAAACGACCTCGGATGGAGAAACTATCTAAATAAAAGTTGTATATTTTAAAAAGTTATGAAACTCTATAGTTGACAATCTTTTGATTTGAATTTGTTTGGGTCTTCAAACAATCAAAAAATTACACTCGATTTAGTATTTTATGTGGGAGCCGAAATGCACATGTGACGAAGGAGGTAGTGGTAGAGGACAGTACATACATGTGAGGGGGGGCGTGCGTTCGAAGGCCGGCAACCATGAAGTCTCCAAAAATCGTGAAAAATAGCCACGGGTTGGAGCTAGCGGGTGGCTGGCCGGTGGGGGCCTCCCTATGATTAAAAAAATGTTTTACTGGAATTTTTTGGTGGCTGAATTCGTGATTTTGAAAATGATTTATAGGGGTGGCTCATTATCTAGCCGTCCCTACAAATGATGTATTTATAGAAACAACTTGGTAGGTGCGGCTGGCCAAACTGCCCCTACAAATAGTCTTTAGACGCTCCTACGAATAGAATTTGTAGTGGTGAAAAATGTATGGTAGCTAAAGTTTTGGAGGGCATTTGGTGTAACACTAAAAGCCTATCAATCTCAAAACTAATGCTAAGCTAACCATGATTCGAGTGTTGAAGCCAAACCAACACTCCATGGGATCTTGCTATGACAATCGTCTAAGTTCATCATCTTCAGTTTTGTCAGGGCTCAGGGTTTAGGTTTTAGTGTCTTTGCTCGGGGGAACTGAGCCACGGAGCAAAGGCCTCGGAAAGTTCAACTAGTAGTGATAATGAGCACAGGGACGATGAGGTGCCTTCAGTTGAAATGCTCAATCTGATGGAGTTTGGTCTTGGCGTCTACACTTTAGAAGTTGTTCGCTTCAGCTAAAAAGCCGTTTCAGCTTATCAGCCAACAGTATTTTCTTCTTACAGTAAATCAGCTGTTTCAACAGTGTTTTGGCTTATCAGCCGACTTATAAGTCCTGCCGAACAGCCCGTAGATTACTTCCGGTTCCCTCTAACCTTCCTCCCATCCCCCGGTGTCCCTCCTCATAGGGTGACTCGGGCCGAGCCTAACGCCGCTGCCCCAACTTTTATATGTTTCAGGTGTATATATATGTTGCAAGCATATGTATCATATTGCAAGCGTATGTTTCAGGTGTTTCAGTTTCATCTGAATGTTGCATAAATATGTATATTGCAAGCGTTAGTTTCCAGAGCTTTAAGTGTTTTATATGCAATTGTTTCAATTAGATGTTGTTAAAGTAGATAAGGATGTTGCACATATTTTGCAATGACTTTCAAGTGTTTTGCAAGTGTTTCGGACGTATATTACAAATATTTGAGGTATTTTGGACATATATTGCAAGTGTTGCATCTGGATTTTTGCAAAAGTAGATCTTTATGTTGCACATATAAAATGGGACCCATTACGCTTGCATGCGCGTGAGAAGCGGAGGGGGCGCGACTGAAAACGGACTGCAGGTGGGGTGGACGACGTCTAGGCAGCGTGGGCCCCACATGGGTGTACAAAACGACACGACCGCAGGCGTGAGCGGATGGACGTCCCATCCGTCCAGACGTCCGAGCGCTCGCACTGCCGAATATTGTTATTGTAACCATGTTTAAAATAATAGTTTTCATAATAAATAAGTATTATTAGATTCATCTAATTAAATGTATTTTTATAATATATCTATTCAAAACATAATTGGTGATAGATTTTTATATAAGTTTAATTAAAAAATGTTTTAAGTTTGACCAGATGTAAACATATGTGCACTCTTTCCAGAGGGGCTGTAACTATTGAACCGCATATGCAAATAAAGCGATCTACTCGCGTGCATAATTAGGCACCAAGCCATCATTGGCCATCCCCATCCAGGGACCCGTAAAGGGAATATCTCTCTCTCTCTCTCTCTCTCTCTCTCTCTCTCTCTCTCTCTCTCTCTTCTCGGGAGGGCGTCCGTGTCTCATCTTCTCCTCTCCCCCGTGGTTCGTGATTATGGAGGAGAATCAAGAGAAGCTTGCTCCGGAGAGCAACGGCGGCGGCAGCCCGGTGCGAACGATCTGCGTCTTCTGCGGCAGCAGGCCGGGGAACCGGCCGTCCTTCAGCGCTGCCGCGCTCGACCTTGGAAAGCAACTGGTCAGCAACTTCTACTTCTCGTCAGTGTCCTTCTAGGAAAGAAATGCGAGCTCTTGCGAATGCATGTATTCCGATCGATGCTTGCTTGATTGCTGATACTTGTGCATGCATGCAGGTCGAAAGGCAGATCAACCTGGTATACGGTGGCGGCAGCGGCGGCCTGATGGGCCTGGTGTCCAAGGCCGTCTACGAAGGCGGCCGCCACGTCCTCGGGTAACTAAATAGACGCCGCCGCCGCCGTAGCGTAGCTCCCTGAACCCCCATGCAAGCACTCTCCTTTTCAGTAGTTCGTCTCCCTCTCCCCTCCTGCAATTGGATTCTTACCGCCCCTCTGCTGCTCACGTCTTTGCAGGGTCATCCCTACCGCCCTCTCACCTCAAGAGGTATTGCCAAATCACCATTCCTGCCTGTAACTCTTTGCGTCCTTGATTCCCAACACGAGGAGCCACAGCTTTCAGTGTGCGCATGAACTAAACGTGTGGCGACGACCTGTAGGTGTCAGGGCAGACATTGGGAGAGTTGAAAGTGGTCAGGGACATGCATGAGCGCAAGGCGGAAATGGCAAAACATGCCGATGCTTTCATCGCCCTGCCAGGTCAGTCAAAGATTGTTCTAGCTAATACCAGTATTATTCTGGATTTCGGGCTCCTAAAACAACAGCTTTCTACTTGGATCGTTAGCTACTCCTACTAATGTCCTAGTATAGCTAGGAGGGTCGTACTGCGTTGTCGTGGACAGCTCTCAATAGCCGAATGATCTGAGCTATATCTAGTTGTCTAACTAACATGGGCAGGCGGTTACGGGACAATCGAAGAGCTGCTGGAGATCATAGCGTGGGCGCAGTTGGGGATCCACAACAAACCGGTAATCTTGTCGTATTTAACTGCCATTGTTCATTTTTGCATTCTATAATATGCCGCTGCCAGCATTATCTTATCTATAATCAATTAGCGTCATGCCTATTGCCTAATAATGGAGTAGCTAGGATATTGCTAGTACTATCATCTCCTATCGTTGCAGACACGAAAGGGGGATGGTTAAATGTGGCCAACGAATTAATGATGAACTAATTAATCATCGTTGCGCGGTCGCTCGCCGGCGGTACGTACGGTGCTTTATTTGTGCATATCATCAGGTGGGGTTGCTCAACGTGGACGGCTACTACAACAGCCTGCTCTCGCTGTTCGACAAGGGTGTCGAGGAGGGTTTCATCGACCCCAAGGCACGGAACATCTTCGTCCTCGCCGACACCGCCGCCGAGCTGCTGAGTAAGCTTACCATAGCGCAGCTAGCAGCCGACGAGGACGATGATACTACCCCCGAAGCCGGAGGAGAGGACGAAGAGAAGGGAGCCGCCGCTGGCGTCAAAAGGAAAAGGAGCTAGACTGTTGTATTCCTGTGTTTCCATCTATATATATATATATGGATGCTCTCTTTTTAGTTTTGTTGTTATCTTCATTTGAAGTAGTCTGTTGCTTGTTTTCTGCTCTTAGATTTTTATTCCTGCATGTAATGCAATGTGTGGATCCTGTAGCATCGATCTCTTAACTAGTCAAGCTGCAGTGTGTACCTCACTGGTGATTAATTAAGCCAGAACGAAGCAATTAATGCACTACATGCGCATATATTTGATGTACATATATAGTACCTCTTCATGGCAGCAAATTAATGACCCACCGCCTTGTAGTATAGTATATATGTTAACCGTGAGTACTAATGTGGCTTGAGTGAGCCCAAGATGCCTGCTTGTAGTGTGGACGTGTGGTCATCAAAGGGGCCGGCGCAACGTACGTCCAGCTGAGTCAGTGAGGTGTTCGCTGGAATGATGGACAAAGTTGCAATAGGTGGGTACGTGGTAAGGTACGGTGACGTACGGGTGACAAGGGAAAAGGCTAACAAGGTGATGGAATGGAAGAGATCATAGATCCTGTGATAAGACTTTAATTTAATACTTTCTCTATCTCTAAAAACTGCAACTTCTAGTATTATCTTAAGTAATTTTTTTTAAATTTTGACTGAACTTTTAGAAAAAAATGCTAAGATTTATGGTATTAAATTAGTATCATTAGATTTATTATATAATATATTTTTATAAGGTACTCATTTTATGTCGCAGATATTGATGCTATTTTTTATAAAGTTGGTCAAATTTAAAAAAAATCTGACTAGCACGAATTCTAAGAGTTGAAACTTTTATGGATAGAGAGCAGAGTAAAAGTGCTGGACATGGGTGAGAGGCCGGGAGTAGTGCGAGGCCAACGCCAAATTATCAAAGAGAAATTAATAAAAAGGAGAAGGAAAAAAAAAAGACAAAGATGAACGAAAGCTCATTTGATTAGCATTTCATCAGTATATATATATTTAATAATTATGAGCCGTTGGACGCCCAGCTGGCCCCCACATGCAAGTGATTACCATTTAAGTATGAAATGTTGCCCTTGCGGTGTTCCAAGCCAGGTGAGTCGTTGAACTACACGTTTGATCCTATATCCCACACATAAAATGTCGTGCACCAACCTTAAATTATAAAGGTAACATGATCCAATCAAGACAGCTTTCTAGCTCAATGCACCAGCAGCAGTAGCAGCAGCAGCAGCAGTATGAGTACGTAGAGGTAGTACAGTCCAACAACGGAACCAAAACAAAATCCGGAAAACATCGCCAATGCAAAACCTAGCAGTTATTGCATGGAAACGAGAGAGGCATCTGGTTACCATAAACGAGGCGAGCAAAGCGGCACGAGCGAGAATCCAGGGCGGCCCCGGCTGGCCGGAGACCCCGCAGCGCCAGCGCCCCTTGGATTTTGCGCGGCCCGCCCGCCGGGCACCCGGCCCGGTACCACGCCCGCGCGTCCACCGCATTGGTGGGTGCACAAATTAACCGTGCCACGGCGTCAGTACGTGCGTGCCCGGCCCCTTGCTGCTGCGCTCCTGCCGGCGTGTCCAGCTGGCCACTTGTTGCCTGCCGCCCGTCCCACCGCGGGCGCGGGGGCCGGCACAAGCGCTGCCCCCGCCGCCGCCGGCTGGCCGCTCGCCTCTCTCTCTCTCTAGATCCCATTCGGCCTCGTCCCTCTTTCGGCGCGCGCTACCAGTGCCGCCGTGGCCCCGCACGCCCGCCCTCGACTGGCTCTGCTGGCTGTCGAGTATTGCCACGGCCGGCCCGGCCGGCGTAAGTGGACGGGCCAATTATTGGGGCCGGCTAGGCTACGCAGGCGGCAGAGCAGGCGCTACGACGACGAGGTGCCGCCGTACCAGATACGTGTGTTCATACCGAGTCATCCACCCACGGTGGCCCGGCCGACAGCCTTGCCACGAGCTGCCGGCTGCCGCCTGCCTTGTTGCATTGCTGCATGCCTCCTTCGCTAGCCGCTACAGAGAATACAAGCTCTGGCTGCTCCGGCCCTTTCCCCCCGCTCCCCTCCAGGCGAGTACGGCCGGCGGGCGGCGGGTCTAGCTAGCTCTGCCCTGGCTCCCACCTCTGCTAGCTGCGCGGTGCAGAGGGAGGAGGGGGGAGAAGCGAGAGGGGACGGCGTGCATGCATGCGCGCGCTGGTGGCTGGTGCGCGCACACCGCCTGGCGCCGTACGCCCCCACTATCTCCATCCACTTGGAAAGATGCGTGGGCGGGCGACTGCTCTCGAGTTACGAAGACTCACGACGAGGGCAAGATCGTGGCTGGTGCTGGCGCTGCTGGACCTGGACGCAGCTGTGGCAGCGGTGGGGTTTTCACCTCTGCCTCGGCGCGGCGGAGACAGGGCTGCGCTTGTCTTCTTGCGCTGGCGTCCGATAATTTGTGCGGAACGGATCGGCCGTGGGACAGGGTTCGCTACAATTACAGAGGTCTGAAAAAAAGGATAATTTGGTCTAAGGTTCCCTTTTTGGCATAGTAGTATTTTTATTGCCATGTATCTAGTTTACAGTTGTAATTTCTAGTGCACAAGGATCCGGTCGTATAAGTTCTCACTTGGAATTAGTTGTTTGTATGAAGTGTATGTCCTGCACATCTCTGCGTCAAGTAGAATCAGTAGGTACAAGTACAACGATGGAGAGAGGCAGCGGCCGTACGAAGTTGTGCCAGCAACGAGGGCAACCGGCAGCATGTGGACCCGTTCATGACGTTCATGGCTAAGAACGGAGCCGGTGGCCACCCTCCGAGCTCCACTTCCAGTTCAGCGGCCATGGCGATGGAGGGCACAGCAGCATCGTGAGTTCGTGACGACCATCCTAGAAGTGAGCGCCACAACGACGATGAGGAATGTTCCTGATCAGGACGGAGGTGTTGCTGCATGCTAGCGCTGCTGATGGCCGGACCGTCTTGCACAACGACGACGCCACCACGGTGACAGCGACGGAGAGGAAGAACTCGCTGTTCAGGAAGCAGCCGCCGGGGGGTCGGGGCTGGGGGTGCAGGCGGAGGAGCGGCAGGTCCTACAGGGTTCATCGCCAGCGGAGCACAGTCTACTCCGCTCCACGGGGCGCTCGGGTCTCGAGGCGGAGCGGGGCTCCGATATCGATCGGGCGCGGACTCATCGCAGCCACTGCTCAAACACTCGTCGCCGCGGAGACGAGTCAAGCGAATGGAGGAGGACCTGATAGTTGTGTTGCAATTATTTTTATCCGCCGGTTTTGGTCTAAAACAGGTGTATAAT
>JADLZL010007935.1:0-10346 GCA_015844335.1 Chrysopogon serrulatus
CTAAATCCAAATTTTATACCGTCAACAATGGCTCTTGAAGATGCAATAATAGATTGATAGAGGTTATATCGACAAATTCCACGAGTTTTGTTGATTTGTGAAATTTTCAGGTGATTTTCGTAAAAGGTTAAAAGAAGGATTTTAATGCAAATTTACCATGAAACTTAACCGCGACGCAACTACATCGCAGATAGTTCAGGAAGACTCGAAGACACCCGAAGAAGCGAGGCCCGTAGCCGCTACCGGTGGGGGGCCGGCCCCACCATGGGCCGGTCGGCGCCCTAGGGTTGCCGGCGGCGCCCCCTTCCAGAATCTTCCTCCTGACGCCTAGGGTTTTCATCTCCACCGTTGGCTATGTCGGTTTGATCCTACGGCGCGCGTGCACTCCACCGGGCTATAAAAGGAGGGGTAGACCCCCCCTTCAACACACCAATTGATTCCTCCTGCTTCATTCGTCAAGAGTAGTCAGAAGTTAGGGTTTCCAGAGATTAGAAGTAGAGCTCTAGTTCTTCAAGTTCTTAGTTTAGTCGTCTAGCAAGATTCAAGTAGAGATCAAGGCTCCGCTCGGGATTCCAGATCTGTCTTCTAGAATTTGGTAATTTTATCTTGTATTTCATTATGACTTTGCTCTACTTTAATATATTGCTACTTATTCAGTTCTTAGTTTATTCTAGTTGCACATTCGATATAGATGTAGTTTATGATGATTATTGTTATATGATCGTAAAGCGCCTGATTCAATACTCGAGTGGGTCAGGTGGTGGTGCGATTATGTAGACGTGGTGTCTAGATATATTGTGTACCTACGGAGGCACCCCGATGTGCCGGGTCGTGTGGTAGTCCGCAAGGGGTGACAGGCTGCGTTGGTTCCTCCGTAGTCCACCCTCCGTACATAGGACTAGCCGAGCATGGTCGCGAGAAGGAGGTGACCTTTGTGTCTCAATATCCTCATTAGTTGATGCTCCTTATGATGTCTTTGATTTTATTGCACTATAGATGAAAATGTGTAGCATGCGTAGGGTGTAGACTTTATATTAGCAATTACATAGGTTTCTTTTATTTCTAACTGAATCTCTAGATTGCTTTACTACATTAGAGAGTCTCTATATTCTAGCTCTGGAATACTATGTATCTCAATTACTCATTTATTATTTATCGTTACTGTTGACTAGTTATTGCTAAGGCATTGGTGTAATAGGTTATGATGGGGTTTAAGCATTTATTATTCTTGGTCCTTGTAAGTTCATTACTCCTAATAAGTAGAATGCTTTGCTTTATCCTTTTGGCATAAAAATAAATCAACGATACTCGGAATACTTCCTCCGGGTGAAATGCTACAACGGAAGAATTATCGTAAACTGCGGATATATTCTATTTAGAGTCATTGCGTGTAGATTATTTTTATCCTTGGTTTTTGGCATCATGTTAGGGATGACAACTTAACTTAAAGTGATGTTAAAAATACCAACAATATCAGAATTGGAAGAAAGTCCCGAAGACCTCAAGGGTACGGTTTGGGGAGATGTGAAGAAAATGTTCCAGTATCCTCCGGACCAATACAATGAAGCATTGTGCAAGAAGCATGCGCTGTATGTTGCAGGAAAAGCGCTACGCGGCCTTCGGTCCAAACTCAACAGAGAGTACGTGCAGAAAGATAAGACACCGTACGCAGACAATGAAAGACGAAAATGAGAAGGCCAAGAGCAAGAAGTACTCTGAGCTTGCAAAGAGGAACATGCACCCTCACCACCTTGGTATGACGGGGAACGCCGCTAAGAGGCCGAAGTGGCGGCAGGAGGAGAGTGAGGCAGCTGCGTTAGGGCAGGAGAATCCGTTAGAAGGCGTCGATGAGAGGGCACGTGACTACCTCTATGCCCGTCGTCCAAAGAAGATAAAGGAGGGCATGACCAAGTATAACGAGCCGCAGACCGAAGAGGCAGAGAAGGCCATCATCGCGATCACAAAGGCCAAAGAACAGGGGCTTTTTGTACCTCGACGGGATCATGACGTCTTGACCGAGGCGCGCTAGGGGAAACCCCGAGCACCGCGGTCGCGTCCGCGGCATATCCTCACTGCAGAGTTGGAAGCATGTCAAGTCGTGGCAATCCGATGACGCCAACTCCTACCACACGAGATAGGGATACAAGGAAGGCCTAATCCAGAAAGGCAGGGATGAGGCAGTTAAAGAAATGATAATGGGTTCGATACAAGATGCTTTTGTGAGCACCGACCCCCTGGATGGTTGAGCCGAGGACGCAGATGTTACGCCAAGTCGGGCGCCTTGCCGCCCGAGGGGTGAAGCCGGTGGACAAGCACAGATGGTGCCGGGTACCTCTCAACATGTAAGGTACCCGGTCGATGAGATCGAAGCACCAACAATGTGCACCCTCTAGGTGCCTTGGGGTAGGGCAGGCAAGAAGAAGGATGTGGCGCAAGGAGAGGTACAACCACCAAATGATGAAGCCACATATGGCAGAAGGCCCATCCCGGCCGACTATGCATTGGTGCTAGTGTCGTATACCCACGATGAGTTCGATGAAGAAGAAATCGACATTCCCAGCGAATCAGGTGCCATGAGGCTCGGCGGTGCTCTTGGTGAGCATGTGCTATGGAACAAGGCAGATATTGTCTTGGAAATGCCGACGCCGGCTACACGTCGATCTCAACCGCCGCCGTCTCCCAGGCGGCCCAAGTGACGACGACAACGATGACGGTGGCGATGACATGGGCGGTGATGGTAATGACAATGCAGGAGGACAAGGCAGCAGTCCTCGGCGTAGCCCGCTTCTAGACACAAGCAGCCCACAAGGACGTACAGGGGGTGGATCAGGGAACGGAACACCACCTCGAAGCAGTCAAGGCGAGGCCAAAGAGAAGTGTCCTCCTACGCAAGGTGCATCGGGGAGCGGAACACTGCCTCCTGGGGATATAGGCGAGGGTAAAGAGAGCTGTCCTCCTACGCAATGAAGAATACAGCCAAAAGCGGGGACGATAGACCCGAGAACATCCCCGTGGAGGCATGGGCGGCGTACAAAATAGCAAACAGGTTCCGTTACACGACGAAGTTTGACAGGTACAAATTTGAATGGCAACCGAACATAGTCAACAAATAATGTGTGTGGGTCACAATACTAACGGTTTCTTCACTCTTTGTCTCAATTACAGGCCTCCAACGCCGCCTAGAATTTGGGACCTTACTCCAGATTGCCCAGATAACTTCGAGAATGGCAAGTTCATGTTACCCTTGGGCCAGCTCGTCCAGGACGAGCTGTGGGAGGTTCGGAGGTTCCATATCTGGTATATGCATGCAGCAAAGTTAGGCATGAGAGAATTCATTGTGAAGGTCCCCAGGGAGTACTTCTACTTGGATGAAGACTGTTATTTCACCCTTGACTTCCACGACATGCATAGGATGCTGCGCCGCAAGGATCTCGACGTTGCCCAAGTTACCCTCTTTGCATTGTAAGTGATCTTAAAAAAGATTCGTTCTAGCAGGTAATACATTCATTATGACGAAGCTTAGAATGCAATGTATTCGATAACTTGTGCTTGCAGGATGCAATCGTATATTGGCAATGAAATAGAGGATAACATTATCTATCTATCCCCTATGCATATTATCCAGAGGGCAATCATTGGATATGATATACCAGACACGGATCCTCAATTGGTAAACTTGGATAGGATGCAGCGAGTGCACGCCCGGACTAGGCTACAAGGAGAGCTCAAGTTTAGAAAGGGAGAGTACATCCTCCACTACTACACAAAAGATTTTGCAAGGCACTTGAAAAATGAGCTCGGAGGCGGTTTTAGGAAAAAACCGCCTCGGTTAATGATTCCCAACCGAGTCAATGCCCAGCCCCAATAACCGCCTCGGAAAATATATTAACCGAGGCGGTTTTTATAAAAAACCGCCTCGGTTAATGGACATTAACCGAGGCGGTTATTCTAACTTAACCGCCTCGGTTAATGGATTAACCGAGGCGGTTTTCTAAAGATAACCGCCTCGGTTAATATCCATTAACCGAGGCGGTTGTTTATAAAACCGCCTCGGTTAATGTATTAACCGAGGCGGTTGTTGTAACAAAACTGCCTCGCTTAATATACCGTTAACCGAGGCGGTTTTATAACAAAAACCGCCTTGGTTAACTCTCGCTCTATATAACCAGGCGCGCCTTCCTTCTTCTTCCCCGCGGCTTCTCCTCCATTTTTGCGGGTTTTGAGCTCCAAAACCGCAAAAATTGTGTATTTTCTAGGGGGAAAAGTTTTGCTCTTGGAATAGGCAAAGGGGCAACGCAAGAGCTCAATTCTTACCCTCCGACCCTCCTTTTCTTCTCTCTTCCCCTCTTTCCTCTCCTCTCTTTCCCCTACATCTAGATCTAGATCTAAGTGGAGGAGAAAGAACCATCTCCTAAGGAGGAAGAAACCTTGGATTTGTAAAAAGGTGGCACCACAATAGGTTGATTCTTACTTTTTAAAACCCCACATTTTTCCTCTCTTTTTCTCCCTTTGTTCATTCTCTCTTTTCCTCTCCTCTTTTCCTCTCTTTCTCTCTCTTTTCTCTTTTCTTTAGATCTAGATTTCGATACATATATTTTTTAGCTCCCATCCTTATATATGTTTATGGTACATGTGCAAGGTTGCGGATGGCAAGGGATTGGATGTACAAGGGATCGAGGCTAGATCCATCTTTCTTGGATCATGTGAAGAGAAAGTTCATTCTGCGGCGACAAAGCATCGCCTCGAGTGTGGGTCGAGATTTCATAATTTGTCCGTGCAATAGCTGTAAGAATTTCTTTGGCACATGGCGAGAGCGTGGTGCAATCTCACTTAGTGCGGTTTGGTTTTGTTAAAGATTATAAGGTTTGGAAGTATCACGGTGAATCAGATCCGAGTGCCGCCACCACTTGCTCATCTAGAGAAAACAAGTCGTCGTCGACGACAACAACAGAGGCGGTGATTGACGGAGGAAATGGAGAACAACATGAAGTATCGGCGGCCAAAGCATCAGGCGGCGGTGAGAATGATGTGCATCGTGATTACATCACGATTGAAGATCTACTACAGGGGAGGAGGACACTTTGCAGATGACGATGGTGGTAATCCAACGGAGGTGTTGGACCCCGAAGATGTGGACCTCTTCGATAGAATCGCTAACTGCCAAGACCAGGATGACATCTTGTTTGGAAATCCTAAGTGGCTAGAGAACTTCAGGGAGATGAAGCAGGCGGCAATAGATCCCCCTCAGACAATGGTTGTCGAAGCATTGGACGGCGTTACGTTTCAATCTTCAGATGTCGATGCTCAAGGCTCGCTATGGGTGGTCCGACACTAGCTTCAACGACACATTACGTATCCTCGCCGACACATTCCCGGAGGGTAACAAGGTGCCCACCAATACTTATCGGGCAAAGAAGCCGATCGGGCCGGTGGCGATGAAACTTAAAAAGTTCCATGCCTGTCCAAACCATTGTATTTTATATCGGGGCCAGTATGAGAACTTGCGAGTTGTCCTCGCTGCGGTGCGAGCCGTTACAAGAGGAATGCTTTGGTTGTCGAACGGACGCCCTGACGATGGACCCACATCAAGAGTGCCAAAGAAGAAGATGAAGACGATAAAGAAGCAGGCCCCGCCTCCAGAGGACCAGGAAGAAGAGGGTTATATGAGTAGAAAAAGTCCCGCCCTATCTGTGTGGTACTTGCCCGTGATCGATCGCTTGCGTGCGATATTCGGGAACCCGGATGATGCCAAGCTCATGTCTTGGCATGCATCAGCCGAACGCACGAAGGGTGATGGCAAGCTTCGACATCCCTCCGATGGCAAGCAATGGAAGCGTTTCAACGACAAGTTCCCGGAGTTTGGTGACGAGGCCAGGAACGTCAGGTTCGCGCTAAGTACTGATGGGATGAATCCGTTCGGTGACCTAAGTAGCTCCCACAGCACTGGCCGGTCATCCTCACGATCTACAACTTACCTCCCCATCTATGTCATAAGCGCAGGTACTTATTTGGATCTTAGACCGGGACGGTGTCCGTGAAAGTTGTTCTCACCAATTTGCATAATAATAGCCCTCTTACGAGTCTCTATCATAATAGGTACCTACTACTAACCATGCTTATATCCGGACCGAAGCACTGGAAATGATATAGATGTCTTCCTAGAGCCATTTATGGAGGACATGCGGTTTCTATGGGAAAAGGGGGTCAAAATGATGGATGCGTTCCTAAAGAAGGATTTCACTCTGAAGGCCATCATATTTGTCACCATCACAGACTACCCCCGGTCTTTTTTCAATCGTCAGGGCAGATTAAAGGTAAGACCGGTTGTGTAGTTTGCATTGATGGTACCTGCTACACTTACCTCTTTGCATCCAAGAAGATGGTGTACATGAGGAACAGACGATTCCTCTGTAAAAAGCACAGGTATCGGAGACCTATGATGAATCAGTACTTTGACAACAAGGCCGAACCTCAAACTGACGAGCGAAAAGAACAAGGTATGGGCAAAAGGTGTTTGACATGGTCAAGGGTATAAACATCGAGTTCGGAAAGAAGAAGAAAGAGGGGAAAGATGGTCCAAAGCCAACCAGTAAAAAGAGGAAGCGGGATGCAGAGGACGAAGAAGAAGGTGAGCCTATCACGGCTCCCGTTCCGTTCAAGAAGCAGTCTTGTTTCTTCAAGTACCTATCATACTGGAAAGAACTAGATACGCCCCATGCCATCGATTGCATGCACCCGGAGAAGAATGTGTTTGAGAGCACGATAGGAATCCTGCTTGACATCAAGAAAAGACAAAGGATGGTCTCAAGTCTCGTCAGGATTTGGTCAACATGGGCATCAGGCCTGAAATTCAACCGACACATGCTGCGCAGAATGGAAAAGTCGACCTCCTAGGGGCGAGCTACAACCCGACATTGGATGAGAGGAGGGCTATGTGCCAGTGGCTCGGGGACAGTCAAGGTGCCAACTGGTTTTCTTCCAACATCAAGAGTCTTGTCTCTATGAAAGACCTCACTCTTACCAACTTCAACTCACATGACTGCCATGTCATGCTTACGGTGTTCCTTCCAATTGTGATCGATGTATTGGTCCGGGAGTACATTAAGATGGTAATAACACGCATGTGCTACTTCTTTAACAGATTACCAGAAGGTCATCGATGAAGCCGAGCTGCCGGCCCGAAACAATTCATCGCCAAAACTCTTTGTCATTTCGAGATGTGCTTTCCACCGTCTTTCTTTGATATTATGCCACACCCGATGATGCACATGGTTGATCAGATCTGGGGAACTAGGTCGGTGTACCTTCATCGATGTGGACGTCACGAGCGGTTTATGTCGACTCTCAATAGATATGTGCATAATCGTGCTTACCCGGAGGGCTCTATGATCGAGGCATACACAACGGAGGAGGCCGTTAACTGGTGCACCAAATACATTAGGGACGGAAGAGCGATTGGGTTGCCCGTCCCTTTGCATGAGGGCAAAGCCTCGGGGATGGGATGTACGGGAAGGAAAGTCCGCACTGATGTAGATGAAGAGACTCTGCAACAAGCTCACAATAGCGCGCTCAATCAGTTAGTGGTCATGGAAGACTGGGTTCAGAAGCACGTAGATGAGATCCGCCTTTCTAGTGGTGGACGCGGTGAGGCATGGGTTCAGAAACAGCACAACATTAATTTCACGATGTGGATCAAAAAGCAAGGCATATTTGGAGAAACTGATGAAGCGAGGTTTGCGTCAGGCCCTAGAACACAAATCACCTCATGGCAAGGGTATGACATCAATGGTTACAGGTTCCACACGAAAGAGAAGGACAAGAAGAGCGCCTCACAGAATAGTGGTGTTCGATATGAGGGCATCGATGACAAGACGAAGAAGATCATGACATACTATGGCCAGATCGAAGAGATATGGGAACTTGACTATGGTGGTGTCCTACAGGTGCCTATATTTCGGTGCCAGTGGGTAAAGCCGACAGCGGTTGTTGTGGATGATTTTGGGCTCACCACAGTGGAGCTCGGCAATGTGGGGTACAAAGATGACCAATGGGTGGTAGCAAACCGCGTTGCACAGGTAGCCTACTTCGCAAAGCCCAAAGACACCAAGAAGCATGTGGTTGTGTCAGGAAAGCAGAGAATCGTGGGAGCAGATGGAGTACAGAGTCCCGAAGAACACAACAATTACTCGGAGATGTCGCTCTTTACTGATCATCCATCAAAAATCAAGCTCGTCGAGACCCGTGTCAACAAGACCAAGATGAAGCCTTGGTGCCGTCCCGATGGCGAGAAGAGGACCGTGGTAGCGTCGGCACCAAAATAAGTTATCATGTCACATATTTATGTAATAACTTATGTAATGTCTTTAACATTTATAAATTTTATTATGTTCGAACATTTATGAGTCACATATTTGTAAGCGTCACTATTGAAATACTCCCTCCGTCCCATAAAACTGTCGTTTTAGTTTTTTGCACTTCATGTTTGACCATCCGTCTTATTTAAAATATTTATGCAAATAATTAAATAAATCAATCAATATTCATGTATTTTTGTTGATAAAAGAAGTCATAATAAAATCAATCAATCAATATTTATGCTCCACGGCCGGGTCCGCCTCGACGCCGCCGTCCGCCGCCATCCGCCCGCCGTCGGAGGGAGTATATGACAACTACTACTTGTACAACTATACTACTACTACTACTACAAGTACATACTACTACTACATACTACTATACTACATACTACTACTACTACAATATGTGAACAACAACTACTATTACTACATACTACTACTACTATTACTACACTACTATATCAAAAAAAATTGTTAGTTTCATAATTATTAGAAGCATTTTTGCTGTTTATATAGAGAGGCATTAACCGAGGCGGTTATTTTAGAATAACCGCCTCGGTTAATATTTTACCGAGGCGGTTATTCTAAAATAACCGCCTTAATGCCTCCCTATATAAACAACTTCACTTCAAACCCACACACCCAAGTCCCATGCCTCGGTTCAAATCCTCCCGAAGGGCTGCCGATTTTCCCTCGGCGCCGCCGCATCGCCGTCCGCCGCCATCCGCCCGCCGTCGACCCGGCGAGTCCTCGGCGAGTGCCGCCACCGTCGCCCACATCTCCCGGCGAGCCGCTGGAGGAGTCGCCGTCGAGGAGTGCCGCAGCGAGAACCCTGCGTGCTCCTTGCCGGGTCCGCCTCGGCGCCGCCCGTGCGCCGCCATCCGCCCGCCGTCGAAACGCGAGCCGTCGAGAGTGCCGCCCGCCGTCCGCCCTGTCTCTCCGGCCAAGCAGCGGAGAGTCGCCCGTCGTGGAAGTGCCGCCGCGAGAACCCCTAGGTGCTGCCCGCCACCCGCCCGGCTTGAGGCGCCGCCGCCCAGCAGGCCGTGAAGCGCCGCCGCCCGCCGGCCCGGAAAGGCGCCCGCCGCCCGCCGGCCCGAGGCTCCATTTGCTGTTGGCCAACACGACCGCCCGCCCGCTGGCCCCGAGGTAACTGGGAAAGATTTCTAAACCACGGATCTGAACCATGGGGTCTGATTCTCGATCACCTTTGTGTCATTGACAAACTGATTTGGTTCCCGAATGATATTAGCTACCTACTTGTGCTTTTAGGCAGTTCTGTTATTGCGGTTGCCCTTGGATCTTTTTTCGTGATGAGTGAATATTATGTTCTTGTTACCTTGCTGGGTTCTGCTGTACTATGAGGGAAGCTACGTTTTGCATAAAGATTTTACTGATGTAAACATCTGCATATTATTAAATTTGTCTGTACCAGTATCAATAGTCATTGCACTTGCTTAATAAGTTTAGTTTCTAACACCTGGTGCAATCCTCGGGATATCTGAAATTAATTCATACTGTTGCATTGATAATTTTCCTTGTGGTTAAATATTTAGAATGCATTTGTGGGGTGCATAGCCTATTGTGTATTTGCCCAAGGTCAATGTATGATGTCTTGTTGTTTTTGCTTGCTACACTGCCAATCAATCAACTAAGATCTGTGTCAGCTAGCATAGAAAAGCAGGTAATAGCTTTTTATTAGCAGGGGCTATGAGCTAATCTATTAGTTAAGTTTGTATGCTCCTTCTGTTATTTAGCTTGGTGTACAGCAAAAACAGGACTGGTGCTGTCCCCCTGTACAAGCCGGACTAGACCTTTTCTGCAACTCTATTAGTTAAGTTTGTATGCTCCTTCTGCAACTCTATCAGTATCAGATGCTCTTGATATCAACCACAAGAAGGAGCAGTAACAGTAGTCAGTATAGCAAGACTTGGGGATCGACAAACTGATAAAGCCTTGGGACTTAATTTGCGAGCACTGAGAGAGAAACCAACC
>JADLZL010007936.1:0-47161 GCA_015844335.1 Chrysopogon serrulatus
CTTTCATCAAGACTACCATCAGGTTTGTAGACTTTATCTTCCTCAAGCACTTGGCTAAAATCGAAATCCTCATTGGCATTGGTCTCGAGCTCTTGAACCTTCCACGATAGTGTGGGCCGATCGCTTGTCCACACCCTCAACAGTAGTTGAGCTCTTTAACTTTCTTCACTAGCTTTTCCATCTATTTGAAGCATCATATCCTTGAATTCTCGCAACCTGACTAGACAAAAACAGAACATCGTCGGCATGGTTAGTTGTCAAAGAAAATCCCTAACAACTACTTATGGGTTACTTAGTGGAATCACACCCTCACTAGACGTCTTACCAAGTTCTTAACGATGTTCTTACAATTACAAGCAGTGGATGGTAACACACGGTGGACGGTTGTGATACCTGTGGAGATGTGGCACCGCAATTGCAAGAGTCCTTTTTCTATACTGATCTGAAGAATATGTGGAGCTTGGAAGGCACAAAAGGAGAATAATATGTATATATGGCACACAAGTCAGTAACAGATAGTAATACTGAATTATAGTCCCAAGTACTCCTCGTTGCTGGTGTCTAGTGCTGCAAGTCCCAGTTGTGTGAGAAGGAACAAATATGATGGATGGTAAGAGCACACAAAACAACCAGCTTAAGACACCAGACAGCACACGCTCACTTTGCCGAGACCTCAGATTTTTCCTTTTTCCTGAATTTTCCTCGGATTTCTCAAAAGGCACTAGTAGAAATCAAACTTTTTTATTTTTTCACTATTTTTTTATATTTTTCTCTGATCAAGGATGACAAAAGATGTAACCACAAAAATTGGCACGTCCAACTGAGGTGAGATGTGGTCTCTGAGAAAATCGGCATGTTTCTCGAAAAGCGTGCGAGAACCCTTGATAATTTTTTTTCTTTATTTTCCCAATTTTTTTTTTGGCAATTTTAACGAAACCAAATAGACCGAAGGTGAGTTTGGGTCACCTCCAAATGGTGTCAAGAATCTGCTCAATTTTTTTCAGATTTTTTCGATAACCGAGCGAAAAGTTATGGCTGTTTTAAGGAAGGTACCTCAAGTTATGTATTCCAAAAGGCACAACACGGCGGCGGCAGTTAGGGCAAAGCGTCCCTAAACTCTAACACCGATCACAGGTATTCACCAGATGATGTAAGGAGAGCTGCGATGCAGGTGAAATAATAGCGGCTGGCAACCTATCTAGGGTTAGCACGGTGGCGAGAGATCACACAAGGCGGCTAGCGGGGGCAAGTCGAGTAATGTGGTGGCTTCGACTTGTGTTTGGGGATAGTGGATAGGGTAGATACGATTGACAAAACTCAATTAACAAAACTCACACAATGAACTCTAACACAACCTAACCAGCAACAAGATCTCGACCTGGACACAAATCAACACTACAAACTCTGAAACCGAAATATGCAATGGCTATGGCGCGGAGAGGTTGTAGGACAGGAAACAAATATGGCCGTGGACTATGGGATGCAAAACAAAACATGAACTAAGGGATAATTTCGAACTTGACGGTATACCTTAAGCTCTAATACCACTTGATGGGGACGTGATTCCCAATCTTTCGTTAGGTTCTGATAACTCTCGTTTTTGGCGAAACGCGACACACCGATCCGGCTTCAGATCAAAAGACTCGAACCCCGCAACCTTAGCACCACGAATCCTCAGGTTATCAACCATGTCACCAACTGGTTGACCTCACCAAGAAGGCTAATCCATGCCTGTGAAAACAAAGAACACAAGCAAGAACTCGAAAGAACGCAACTCAGAAATTGGGACAACTGTAGATGAATGATTAAGTTCTCAAATTGGGGTTCCACAAACCAACGAACGGCGACTGTCAATGGACAGATTAATCTTAAGCAAAACCCAAACCCTAACTTGGGTGATGGCTACTGATTATAAAGAGTCTAAGGTCATGCAAGACCCCCTGGACGCACCCGTAATGGGTTCCAACACGATACAAGGCCCAAAGACCAAAATACGACGTCGCAGCGTCGGGACAGATTCTGGACGTCAAATTATTCAGACGATTTCTAATGACTCCAGATGAATTTGGGCCTCCAACAAGACTCACTGGAAAGCTCTTCTCATTATCTTTCTTTAGAGTCTAAGAACATCTAATTCTGAGTCCGGACGCATCCTGGGCGTCCAAATTAGTACAGACTGCTCCTGAACTCCGAAACGGACTCGAAGTCGACTTGGTCTAGGCCTCCACCTTGATTTGAGCGCCCTTGCTGCACCTCCACGCCTCTAAGCCCTCCCCTATGTATCTTCCGGTCCTCTCCATGATTTATAATCATAATATAATCATTAGGTAGTAATATATTCTCCAAATCATATAAAGAGTGGCTTAGAAATGAGCTCACCTGTAAATTTAATTGTCGCGCGCGAGCTCTTGTGATTGGATCTTGAATGTTCAGCGGAGGATCACTGAGTGTATCAGAAGGAGTGATGTCCTCATCACAAAGTACAATTGGTTTCCTAACTGTCTAATTCGTTGCATGGCAAGCAACTCTAATTATCTGCTTGGGACTCCGACCAGACTAGAAAGGCCGATCGGGCTTGGTCCTGTGGGCTAGGCTGCCCTGTGTGACGAGACTAAGGACCAGCCATGAGGATATAGGGGGCTAAACCCCCACAGTGGGGTTAGGGCATTGTGGCTGGCCTCGTGGATGGTTAACGGGGTGGCGAACATGCCCGATGCATTTCTAGGAGATAACCCTGCGGTCCTAAGGGCGCGCCCAGAGCGGGGAGGCCAACGAAGGCCGTTTAGTGTAGTTAAAGGAAAAATTGGCTGGAAACCGCACGTACAGGCGGGGTTAGGGCATTGTGGCTGGCCTTGTGGATGGCTAACGGTGTGCCAAAGATGCCTGATGTGTTTCCGGGAGATAACCCCAGTCCTAGGGGCACACCCGAAGCCGGGAGGCGAACAAAGGCCATTTAGTGTAGTCAACAGAAAAATCGGCCAGAAATCGCATGTACGGGCGAGGGTTAAGGCAGGGTGACTAGCCTCATGGATGGCTAACGGGGTGCCGAAGATGCCCGATGCATTTCTAGGAGATAACCCTGCGGTCCAAGGGGGCGCGCCCGGAGCCGGGAGGCGAACAAAGGCCGTTTAGTGTAGTTAAAGGAAAAATTGGCCAGAGACCGCACGTACGGGTGGGGTTAGGGCATTGTGGCTAGCCTCATGGATGGCTAACAGGGTGGCGAACATGCCCGATGCATTTCCAGGAGATAATCCCATGGTCCTAGGGGCTCGCCCGGAGCCGGGAGGCGAACGAAGGCCGTTTACTGTTGTTAAAGGAAAAATCGGCTGAAAACCGCACGTATAGGCGGGGTTAGGGTGTTGTGGCTGGCCTCGTGGATGGCTAACGGTGTGGCGAAGATGCCTGATGCATTTCTAGGAGATAACCCCACGGTCCTTGGGGCGCGCCCAGAGCCGGGAGGAGAACGAAGGCCATTTAGTGTAGTGAACAGAAAAATCAGCCAGAAACGACAGGTACGGGTGAGGGTTAGGGTAGGGTGACTAGCCTCGTGGATGGCTAACAGGGTGCTGAAGATGCCCGATGCATTTCCAGGAGATAACCCCACGGTCCTAGGGGGCACGCCTGGAGCTAGGAGGCGAACGAAGGCCATTTAGTGCAGTTAACGGAAAAATCGACCGGAAACCGCACGTATTGGCAGGGTTAGGGCGGGGTGGCTAGCCTCGTGGATGGCTAACGGGGTGGCGAAGACGCCCGATGCATTTTCGGGAGATAACCCTGTGGTCCTAGGGGCGCGCCCAGAGCCGGGAGGTGAATGAAGGCCATTTAGTGTGGTTAAAGGAAAAATAGGCCAAAAACCGCACGTACGGGTGGGGTTAGGGCGTTGTGGCTGGCCTCGTGGATGGCTAACGGGGTGGCGAACACGCCTGATGCATTTCTAGGAGATAACCTCATGGTCCTAGGGGTGCGCCTGGAGTCGAGAGGCGAATAAAGGCCGTTTAGTGTAGTTAAAGAAAAAATGGGCTAGAAACCGCACGTACGGGTGCGGTTAGGGTGTTGTGGCTGGCTTCATGGAAGGCTAACGGTGTGGCGAAGACGCCTGATGCATTTCCAGGAGACAACCCCGCGGTCCTAGGGGCGCGCCGAAGCTGGAAGGTGAACGAAGGCCATTTAGTGTTGTTAATAAAAAAACTGCCAGAAACTGCACGTACGGGTGGGGTTAGGTTATTGTGGCCGGCCTCGTGGATGGCTAACGGTGTGGCGAAGACGCCTGATGCGTTTCCGGGAGATAACCCCACAGTCCTAGGGGCGCGCCCGGAGCTGGGAGGCGAACGAAGGCCATTTAGTGTAGTTAATGGAAAAATCGGCCAGAAACCGTACCTACGGGCGAGGGTTAGGGTGGGATGACAAGTCTCGTGGATGGCTAACGGGGTGCCGAAGACGCCCGATGTGTTTTCAGGAGATAACCCCGTGGTCCTAGGGGGCGCGCCTGGAGCTGGGAGGCGAACGAAGGCCGTTTAGTGTAGTTAACAGAAAAATCAACCGGAAACCGCATGTACGGGCAGGGTTAGGGCGGGGTGGCTGGCCTCATGTATGGCTAACAGGGTGGTGAAGACGCCCGATACATTTCCAGGAGATAGCCCTGCGGTCCAAGGGGGCGCACCTAGAGCTGGGAGGCGAACAAAGGCCGTTTAGTGTAGCTAAAGGAAAAATTGGCCAGAAACCGCACGTACGGGTGGGGTTAGGGCGTTGTGGCCGGCCTCGTGGATGGCTAACAGGGTGGCAAACATGCCCTATGCATTTCCAGGAGATAACCCCACCGTCCTAGGGGCGCGCCCGGAGCCGGGAGGCGAACGAAGGCCGTTGAGTGTAGTTAAAGGAAAAATCAGCTGGAAACCACACGTACATGCGGGGTTAGGTCGTTGTCGGTGGCCTCATGGATGGCTAACGGTGTGGCGAAGGTGACTGATGCGTTTTCGAGAGATAACCCACGGTCTTAAGGGGCGCGCCCAGAGCCGGGAGGTGAACGAAGGCCATTTAGTGTAGTTAACGGAAAAATCGGCCAGAAACTGCATGTACGGGCGAGGGTTAGGGCAGGGTGACTAGTCTCGTGGATGGCTACTGGTGTGGCGAAGACACCTGATGCGTTTTCAGGAGATAACCCCACGGTCCTAGGGGGCACGCCTGGAGCTGGGAGGCGAACGAAGGCCGTTTAGTGTAATTAATGGAAAAATCGACTGGAAACTGCACGTACGGGCAGTGTTAGGGCGGGGTGGCTGGCCTCATGGATGGCTAACGGGGTGGCAAAGATGCCCGATGCATTTTTGGGAGATAACCCCATGGTCCTAGTGGCGTGCCCGGAGCCAGGAGGCGAATGAAGCCCGTTTAGTGTAGTTAAAGGAAAAATCGACCGGAAACCACATGTACCGGCGGGTTAGGGCGTTGTGGCTGGCCTCGTGGATGGCTAACGGTGGGGCGAAGACGCATGATGCATTTCCGGGAGATAACCCCACGGTCCTAGGGGCGCGCCAGGAGCCGGGAGGCGAACGAAGGCCGTTTAGTGTAGTTAAAGGAAAAATCGGCTGGAAACTGCACGTACATGCGGGGTTAGGTCGTTGTCACTAGCCTCATGGATGGCTAACGGTGTGGCAAAGGTGCCTGATGCATTTCCGGGAGATAACCCAGCGGTTCTAGGGGGCGCACCCGGAGCTGGGAGGCGAACGAAGGCCGTTTAGTGTACTTAACGGAAAAATCGACCAGAAACCGCACGTACGGGCATGGTTAGGGTGGGGTGGCTGGCCTCGTGGATGGCTAACGGGGTGTCGAAGATGCCTGATGCATTTCCGAGAGATAGCCCTGCGGTCCTAGGGGGCGCACCGAGAGCCGGGAGGCGAACGAAGGCCATTTAGTGTAGGTAAAGGAAAAATTGGCCAGAAACCGTAAGTATGGGTGGGGTTAGGGCGTTGTGGCTGGCCTCGTGGATGGCTAACAGGGTGGCGAACATGCCCGATGCATTTCCAGGAGATAACCCCACGGTCCTAGGGCGCGCCCTGAGCCGGGAGGCGAACGAAGGCCATTTAGTGTAGTTAAAGGAAAAATCAGCCGGAAACCACATGTACAGGCGGGGTTAGGGCATTGTTTGCGGCCTCATGGATGGCTAACGATATGGTGAAGATGACTGATGCATTTCTGGGAGATAACCCCACAGTCCTAGGGGCGCGCCCGGAGCCGGGAGGCGAACGAAGGCCATTTAGTGTAGTTAACAGAAAAATCGGCCAGAAACCGTACCTACGGGCGAGTGTTAGGGCGGGGTGACTAGCCTCGTGGATGGCTAACGGGGTGCCAAAGACACCCGATGCGTTTCTAGGAGATAACCTCGTGGTTCTAGGGGGCGCGCCCAGAGCTGGGAGGCGAATGAAGGCAGTTTAGTGTAGTTAACGGAAAAATCAACCGGAAACCGCATGTACAGGCAGGGTTAGGGTGGGGTGGCTGGCTTCGTGGATGGCTAACAGGGTGGCGAAGACACTCGATGCATTTTCAAGAGATAACCCTGTGGTCCTAGGGGGCGCGCCCGGATCCAAGAGGCGAACAAAGGCCGTTTAGTGTAGCTAAGGGAAAAATTGGCCAGAAACCGCACGTACGGGTGGGGTTAGGGCGTTGTGGCTGGCCTCATGGATGGCTAATGGTGTGGCGAACATGCCCGATGTGTTTCTAGGAGATAACCCCACAGTCCTAGTGGCGCGCCTGGAGCCGAGAGGCGAACGAAGGCCGTTTAGTGTAGTTAAAGGAAAAATCTGCCAGAAATCGCACGTACGGGCGAGGGTTAGGGCGGGGTGACTAGCCTCGTGGATGGCAAATGGGGTGCCAAAGATGCCCAATGCGTTTCCAGGAGATAACCCCGTGGTCCTAGGGGGCGCCCGGAGCTGGGAGGCGAACGAAGCCTGTTTAGTGTACTTAACGGGAAAATCGACTGGAAACTGCACGTACGGGTAGGGTTAGAGTGGGGTGGCTGGCCTCGTGGACGGCTAACGGGGTGGGGAGGACGCCTGATGCATTTCTGGGAGATAACCCTATGGTCCTAGGGGGCGCATCCGAAGCCAGGAGGCAAACGAAGGCCATTTATTGTAGCTAAAGGAAAAATTGGCCAGAAACCGCCTGTACGGGTAGGGTTAGGGCGTTGTGGCTGGCCTCGTGGATGGCTAACGGGGTGGTGAACATGCCCGATACGTTTCCAGGAGATACCCCACGGTCCTAGGGGCGTGCCCAAAGCTGGGAGGCGAACGAAGGCCATTTAGTGTAGTTAAAGGAAAAATCAGCCAGAAACCACACGTACAGGCAGGGTTAGGGCATTGTTTATGGCCTCGTCGATGGCTAACGGTGTGGCGAAGACACTTGATGCGTTTCCAAGAGATAACCCATGGTCGTAGGGGGTGCGACCAGAGCTGGGAGGCGAATGAAGGCCATCTAGTGTCGTTAACGGAAAAATCGGCCAGAAACCACATGTACGGGCGAGGGTTAGGGCGGGGTGACTAGTCTCGTGGATGGCTAACGAGGTGCCAAAGACGCCCGATGCGTTTCCAGGAGATAACCCCGTGGTCCTAGGGGGCACGCCCGGAGCTGGGAGGCGAACGAAGGCAGTTTAGTGTAGTTAACAGAAAAATCGACCGAAAACCGCATGTACGGGCAGGGTTAAGGTGGTGTGGCTGGCCTCGTGGATGGTTAACAGGGTGGCGAAGACACCCAATGCATTTTTAGGAGATAACCCTGTGGTCCTAGGGGGCGCGCCCGGATCCGAGAGGCGAACAAAGGCCGTTTAGTGTAGCTAAAGGAAAAATTGGCTAGAAACCGCACGTACGGGTAGAGTTAGGGCGTTGTGGCTGGCCTCGTGGATGGCTATCGGTGTGGCGAACATGCCCGATGCATTTCTAGGAGATAACCCCATGGTCCTAGTGGTGCGCCTGGAGCCGAGAGGCGAACGAAGGCCGTTTAGTGTAGTTAAAGGAAAAATCGGCCAGAAACCGCACGTACAGGCGAGGGTTAGGGCGGGGTGACTAGCCTCGTGGATGGCTAACGGGGTGCCAAAGATGCCCAATGTGTTTCTAGGAGATAACCCCATGGTCCTAGGGGGCGCCCGGAGCGGGGAGGCGAACGAAGCTTGTTTAGTGTAGTTAACGGGAAAATCGACCAGAAACTGCACGTACGAGCAGGGTTAGGGTGGGGTGGCTAGCCTCGTGGATGGCTAACAGGGTGGGGAGGACGCCTGTTGCATTTCCAGGAGATAACCCTATGGTCCTAGGGGGCGCACCCGAAGCCGAGAGGCGAACGAAGGCCGTTTAGTGTAGCTAAAGGAAAAATTGGCCAGAAACTGCCTGTACGGGTAGGGTTAGGGCGTTGTGGCTGGCCTCGTGGATGGCTAACGGGGTGGTGAACATGCTCGATGAGTTTCCTGGAGATACCCCACGGTCCTAGGGGCGCGCCCAAAGCC
This sequence comes from Chrysopogon serrulatus, assembly GCA_015844335.1. Classification (NCBI taxonomy): domain Eukaryota; kingdom Viridiplantae; phylum Streptophyta; class Magnoliopsida; order Poales; family Poaceae; genus Chrysopogon; species Chrysopogon serrulatus. The sequence continues at coordinate 8,483 of JADLZL010007936.1, forward strand.
AGGAGGCGAACGAATGCCGTTTAGTGTAGTTAAAGGAAAAATCAGCCGGAAACCACACATACAGGCGGGGTTAGGGCATTGTTGGTGGCCTCGTGGATGGCTAACGGTGTGGCGAAGACACCTGATGTGTTTCTGAGAGATAACCTATGGTCCTACGGGGCGCACCCAGAGCTAGGAGGCGAACGAAGACCATTTAGTGTAGTTAACGGAAAAATCGGCCAGAAACCACACGTACGGGCGAGGGTTAGGGCGGGGTGACCAGTCTCGTGGACGGCTAACGGGGTGCCAAAGACGCCCAATGTGTTTCCAGGAGATAACCCCGTGGTCCTAGGGGGCGCCCGGAGCTGGGAGACGAACGAAGGGTGTTTAGTGTACTTAACGGGAAAATCGACTGGAAACTGCACGTACGGGTAGGGTTAGGGTGGGCTGGCTGGCCTCGTGGACGGCTAACGGGGTGGGGAGGACGCCTGCTGCATTTCTGGGAGATAACCCTATGGTCCCAGGGGGCGCATCCGAAGCCAGGAGGCAAACGAAGGCCGTTTAGTGTAGCTAAAGGAAAAATTGGCCAGAAACCGCCTGTACGGGTAGGGTTAGGGCATTGTGGCTGGCCTCGTGGATGGCTAACGGGGTGGTGAACATGCCCGATGCGTTTCCAGGAGATACCCCACGGTCCTAGGGGCGTGCCCAAAGCTGGGAGGCGAACGAAGGCCATTTAGTGTAGTAAAAGGAAAAATCAGCCGGAAACCACACGTACAGGCGGGGTTAGGGCTTTGTTTGTGGCCTCATCGATGGCTAACGGTGTGGCGAAGACACTTGATGCGTTTCCGAGAGATAACCCATGGTCGTAGGGGGCGCGACCAGAGCTGGGAGGCGAATGAAGGCCATCTAGTGTCGTTAACGGAAAAACCGGCCAGAAACCACATGTACGGGCGAGGGTTAGGGCGGGGTGACTAGTCTCGTGGATGGCTAACGAGGTGCCAAAGATGCCCGATGCGTTTCCAGGAGATAACCCCGTGGTCCTAGGGGGCACGCCCGCAGCCAGGAGGCGAACGAAGGTCGTTTAGTGTAGTTAACAGAAAAATGACCGAAAACCGCATGTACGGGCAGGGTTAGGGTGGGGTGGCTGGCCACGTGGATGGTTAACAGGGTGGCGAAGACACCCAATGCATTTTCAGGAGATAACCCTATGGTCCTAGGGGGCGCGCCCAGATCCGAGAGGCGAACAAAGGCCGTTTAGTGTAGCTGAAGGAAAAATTGGCTAGAAACCGCACGTACGGGTGGGGTTAGGACGTTGTGGCTGGCCTCGTGGATGGCTAACGGTGTGGCGAACATGCCCGATGCATTTCTAGGAGATAACCCCACGGTCCTAGTGGTGCGCCTGGAGCCGAGAGGCGAACGAAGGCCGTTTAGTGTAGTTAAAGGAAAAATCGGCCAGAAACCGCACGTACGGACGAGGGTTAGGGCGGGGTGACTAGCCTCGTGGATGGCTAACGGGGTGCCAAAGATGCCCAATGTGTTTCTAGGAGATAACCCCATGGTCCTAGGGGGCGCCCGGAGCTGGGAGGCGAACGAAGCTTGTTTAGTGTAGTTAATGGGAAAATCGACCGGAAACTGCACGTACGAGCAGGGTTAGGGTGGGATGGCTAGCCTCATGGATGGCTAACGGGGTGGGGAGGACGCCTGTTGCATTTCCAGGAGATAACCCTATGGTCCTAGGGGGCGCTGTAACAGAACCGACCAATTTATAAAAGCATAAGTGGAAAATCACTCGCTAAGCAAGCAATTGTCACACTTAAGCCGTTATAAACCCGGTAGTCCGGAAATCTCGAAGGATTTCAGACCAAACATCATCAACCAAGATCGTATGGGTTTAGCGTCACCATTCGCATGTTACAACCTTTCACAAATAGTTCAACAACATCAGAGTGCGGAAAATTAAAGTTATTACAAACCGAGTTCTTCAAATCCAAATAGCGGAAGTAAAGTAGTTTTAGAAGCTCAACCCAACTCACACATTTCCGATAAATGAAGTGCCGGCCACGAGTCTATCCATCAAAAGCATGTTGGGGAGAATAGTAGAGATTGACCTTGCCCAGGTCTTCTAGTCCACAGGGGAAAAAGACAAGTGGCGCGCGTACTCGTGGAAGGTATGCCCGTCTGCACAAACAACAAGCGGGGAAAAACCCCGAGTACAAGAAGGTACTCGACTAGACTTACCCGACTAACTCAAAGTAAAAGACTCAAGGAGTATGACAGGGCTTTATCGGGAGGTAGCTCGACTCATTTGCATAAAAGCGGTAGTAATATTTAAAGTGATGACTCAGCTTAATCATTCCTATTTAAGCTAGGTAAGCACCTATACTATTCATCATTATAGTATATTATTCATGATTAAGCAAGCAAGTAGTAACCATAGCCATAAACATCGACTTAACTCATCATCATCATTAACCATATTCCATAAGCATTACTACGATGTTGCGGCTCAAGTCAAGGTGTTCACTTTGTCGAGAGCGATGGCGATTCGAATCGATTACTGCGAGCTCGGGGGGTATTCCTCACACAAACCACACTCACCCGCTAAAGTGAGTTACAGATCACCGTGGCACGTATCCGGGGAAAACAAAGCGCGGTCTCGCATGGAGCCACCGTACCCAGGGGACCGCCCGGCGCCTTAGCCCGACCAAAATTTGGACCTCGGACTTACTCTTGGCGCCCCTGTGGTCCCCATCCATCTCCAATACGGTGCGAGCGGGTCGAGAACCGGCCCGGATAGTGTTAGGCCAGCGGTCGGAAGTGCTTATCCGGCCGGCTAAATGTGAGGCATGCGTTCAATATGACTTGGGGTACAACAACGGTGCGGTCCTTAATCGACACGAGGAGACGGAATCACTATGGTCCAACAACCCCATAAGACTCTGTCAGGTCTCCATTTATCATAACCGAACCATCAACCGGATGATATCAACATAAGCTTTTCCATCAATAGCAAGTAACCACCTATACTCGCGGATGACGGGGAAATCACCCGACTTCTACCATCTAAGCAAGCTAAGCATATTACTCGCCCTAGACTAGCAGGGTGTATCAAGGTGGGATAATCAATGGTAAAGCAAGGATGTAATGCATCAACGGTGTCACACAACTCCTATACTTAATGCAACAATCATAAAGCATAATTTAGGTTGTTAGAAAGCATAGGTAAGTAGATGCTCGGGGCTTGCCTTGCTCGAAGTCCGGACGCGGTGATTAGGGCACTCAGGCAGCTCTTCTTCGCCTTCTTCTTGTGGAACCTCCGGTGAGGCTCCTCGGATGATCTGCTCGGTCTCCGAATCACGGGAGGTCCTCCCTGCGAACCTGTATGATGCGATGCACATGCATAAGTACAGTGAATGCATATACGTATGATGCTCATGAATGAAGATGATTAACAGATCAGTTGATAGAGTAGGTGCATATCTCCTCTCTACTAACAATATAGCTCATTTACTGAGTATGTGCATACCTCTTCTCTAAACACTTAGAGAAGTGCATAAAGAAGAGTGGTGTGTAGGCACACACACACATACACACATCACATGAATCTGAGAGAAATATCACTACTCATATCCAAACACCACATTTCAGTTACGATACAGCATTTCATGACCAGCAAGTATAGCATAATTAAAAGTGCACAAGAAGTAATATAGAACTCCATAAATCATTTAATTCCAATGCTTATCATTTCATGTGAATAAACAAGCTTGAACTGTGACCTCTATATAAACAGTTCAGAAAAATCTATAAAAATTACAGGAGCTACATCATGCTATAACAGAGCCATGATAAAATTTTCATCACATTTCATCAAGTATATCAGCCTACACAAAAAGATTAAGCAGCAGGACAGAAATACACATTTAATAACTTTGCATTATGAAAAGTGTCAAACAACAGATTTCATATTTTTATCTAGAGCTTCTTAGCACAAGAGCAGTCACCAAAAATTACCAGGCCATAATTCCTTATAATTAATTTATTAAAAATCATACAAGAATCAGTCCAGAAATGAAATGAAATCATTTTCCAATATTTTTGTACAGTAATTGCATGACATATGTTTTTCCTAGAAAGTAAATCACAATTAGGGTCTAACAAAATAAGAATCACATTTTTCAGAGCTTTCTACAATTTATTATGCATTTACTCAGTTTTCAGCCTTTTAAACAATTAAATAAAACTACACAGTAAAGTACCACAAAAATTGCACTACATATTTTTCCTAGGTAGATCTACTCTCTAGAAACCTAGCAAAACAAGTTTCATTAATTTTGGACTCCAATTGCACCAGCTATGAATTAACAAGCATTTAAATCGATTTTCTAGAAAATCTTTTTAAAGAAAACCGGCTCTAAAACGCTAGGTGCACCCGGTCCATTGGACCAGGGCTCACTGGCCTTGGGGCCCGGTGGGTCAACGGCCCCACCGGTCGGCCGGCCGTGAGCGGCCGGCCGTTGACGCCCCCTAGCTCACCGGCGGCGGGGGCTGCCGGGCGCCGGCCAAGGGCACCAACGTGCGTCGCGGATGAGGCCGACCTCGATGCTGGGTTTGGTTTCGGACGGCCGGAACGGGCGGGGCGCTGACGAAGCGGTGGCGCTGAGGCGGCACGCGCCTCACCGCCGGTGGCTAATCCGGGCGATGCATGACGCGGGGAGCACCGGCTCCTCGGGTTAGGCGGAGCCGCCCGACGAGTTGTCCGCCCGGATTGGGCGACGTGAGCTCCCGGCGGCGTGCATGGCGACGCTGCTCGAGCGCACGGCGACGAGGCGGCATTCTGGCCGCGCCGTGCCCCTAATCGACTAAACCGACTTCGACCAAAACCTAGCGCACTAGCTACTGCTTTCGGGGGGAAACGCACGATGGCGTGGAGAGGGAAAGCGCGGCGGCGGCGCACGGCCGAGACCGCGGCGGAGCGTCACCGCGCCGGAGACGAAGAAGATGGCCCGATTGGCCCTTACCACAGCGTTTCGTCGGCGGCTAGCTAGGCTACGAGGTCGAAGCGTGGCGAGGCGGAGCTCAGCGTCGCAGTGAGGCGCGCGAGCTTCGAATAGTGGCGGAAGGAACACGCCGGCGACGGTGGGCGTCGCGGCGGCGCTGCGGGCTGTCCTGCTGTGAGAGCGTGAGAGAGCGAGGCGTAGTGAGCGAGCGAACCGGAACGGGCGCCAGCGTTTCCATTTCGGGTGTAGGCCGGTCCGCTGGTCCCACGCCGGCGCTTCGATCGCCACGGGCGGGCGTGCTGTGGCGCGGAGGGCGCGCGGGCGTCGCGCAGCTGCGGCGATCGGGTCGGCCACGCCGGCCGGGCGCGGTGCGCTCAAGACGGGGCGGGAGCGGAGCGGCCATCGGGCCGTCTTTGGGCCGGAAACGCCCGCCGGTTTGCGGTGGCATTTTCATTTTTTATTCATTTTGCAACCAAACAAAACATAAAAATTGACAACTTTGCAAGCCTTTTCACAAAATGGTCCAAAAACAAAAAGTTGCGAGAACTTTTTAAACTGAACAACTGTTATTTTGGGCTTAGGTCAAAATTCCAAATAGAGTTTGAACTATAAATTCATTTTGAATTTAAGGCATAAAGGGGAAATTTTCCAACTTGATTTCTTTTGCTCCAAAATACACCAAATCTTTTGCAACAATTTTGTTAAATCATTTTAAAAAATTTGGGCACATGGACTCCAACTTGATCAAGCATTTGCAAGTTAATAAATTAACTAAACAAGTACTCAAGCAATTAATTAAATAAGCAAAATGCAACACATGAAATGATGATGCATTTAGGGTTTGATGCTTGATGATGCTTATGCCATGATTAATGATAATCAAGTTAATTAATTAAGTGCCTAATGCATGCTTAACACCCGAGGTGTTACAGCCCTACCCCCTTAAAGAAATCTCGTCCCGAGATTTGGGTTTACTAACCAGGTTTTATGGAATTCGGGATAAACTTCTTTCAGGTAATCCTCAGTTTCCCATGATGCATCTCTATCATCATGGTAGCTCCACACAACCTTGTAAGTGCGCACCAACCGATTCCGAGTAACTCTTTCCTTGCTATCAACAATTCTCACGGGTTCTTCTTTATATACCAGATCAGCTGCTAGCTTCAAATCTTGCTCATCCACTCTTTCTTCGGGCACACGCAAACACTTCTTCAATTGAGAGACGTGAAAGATCGGAAAGATAGAACTCATAGACTCGGGCAACTGCAACTTGTAAGCAACTTCTCCTCTTCTTTCGAGTATCTTGTACGGACCCACATATCTTGGTGCAAGCTTCCTCTTGGCTCCAAATCGTTGTGTACCCTTTATCGGTGAAACTCTGAGGTAGACATAGTCACCTATTTCAAACATCAAAGATCTTCTTCGATTGTCAGCATAACTCTTTTGTCGGAACTGTGCAGCTTTCATATGCTCTTGGATAGTTCGAACCTTCTCTTCAGCTTCGGGAACAAAGTCAATACCGTAGTATCTTCTTTCTCCCGCTTCTACCCAGTTCAACGGAGTTCTATACTTTCTGCCATACAAAGCTTCAAACGGTGCCATCTTGATACTTTCTTGATAACTATTGTTATAGGAGAATTCGGCCAAAGGTAGCCAAGATTCCCACGAACCCTTAGCAGATAGCACACACGCTCTCAACATATCTTCCAGAACTTGATTAAGTCTTTCAGTCTGACCTGAAGTCTGAGGATGATAAGCGGTCTTTGTGCAAAGCAACTTAGTACCCATTCCTTCATGCAAACGGGTCCAGAAATGAGCAGTGAACTGCGATCCTCTATCAGATACGATGGTCTTGGGTACTCCATGCAAACGAACAATCTCCTCAATGTACAGGTCAGCATATTGAGGTGGCCTGTAGGTTGTCTTGACAGGTAAGAAGTGAGCAGACTTGGTTAGTCGGTCAATGATCACCCAAATTGAATCATTTCCCTTCTGTGTAGTGGGTAGACCTGTGATGAAATCCATACTGATGTCATCCCACTTCCAAGCAGGAACTGGTAGAGGTTTTAGTAAACCTGCCGGCTTCATGTGAATGGCCTTGACACGACAACAAGTATCGCATCGAGCCACATATGCCGCTATCTCTTTCTTCATCTTCGTCCACCAATATCGAGGTCTCAGATCATGATACATCTTGTTACTTCCAGGGTGGATGGATAGCTTGGAAAGGTGAGCTTCATCCATTATCTTGTTCTTGAGTTCTCGGTCCTTCGGCACGACAAGACGAGTGTCGAACCAAAGTACACCATTGTCATCCAATCTGAAATGCGGAATTGATTCCTTCTTCATTCTTTCTTTGGGGTGGTAGATGCCAGGATCGGTCTTTTGGCCCTCGATGATCTGTTGGTTGAGAGAACATCGAACTTGGATATCATGCAGGACTGCAGGATGCATCAAATCGAATCTTTCTTCAACCAACGGCTTCACAGCATGGTGATGTGATTTGCGACTCAAGGCATCTGCAACTACATTTGCTTTTCCCGGGTGATAATGCACTTGCAAATCATAGTCCTTGATCAACTCTAACCATCTTCGCTGCCTCATGTTAAGCTCGGGCTGGGTAAAGATGTATTTGAGACTCTTGTGATCAAGTATATATGTGGCACACATTTCCCAACAAATAGTGTCTCCAAATCTTCAAGGCATGCACAACTGCAGCTAACTCTAAATCATGCGTGGGATAGTTGACTTCATGCTTTCTCAACTGACGTGAAGCATAAGCAATCACTCGGCCTTCTTGCATCAAGCACACAACCCAAACCGGTCTTGGATGCATCATAGTACACATCAAACGGCTTCTCGATATCTCGGGGTGTGCCAAGACAGAGGAAGCGATGGTTAGCAACTCTCGCAAGGTGCGGAAAGTCTGCCTCACACTCTTACGTCTGCACAAACTTGTGCTCTTTTTTTGTAATGAGACTTCGTCATGGGCTTGGCAATCTTAGAGAAATCTAGAATAAAACAGCGATAATACCCCTGCCATTCCAAGAAAACTCCGAACTTCATGACGGGATGTCGGTGGTAGCCAATCCATAACTTCTGTACCTTTGATGGGTTGATCGATATGCCATTTTCAGAAATGATATGGCCAAGGAAAGCAACTTCCTTTAACCAAAACTCACATTTCTTGAACTTGGCATACAACTTATGTTCTCTTAATCGGTAAGCACAACTCTCGGATGATGGGCATGTTCTTCTTCATTCGTAGAGTAAACCAGAATATCATCCAAAAATACAATCACAAACTTATCCAACTCGCATAAAGACTGAATTCATAAGATACATAAAGTATGCGGGAGCATTCGCCAAGCCAAAAGACATAACGAGATACTCATACAACCCATATCTAGTGACGAAAGCAGTCTTATGCACATCTTCCGGATGAATCTTGATTTGATGATACCCTGATCTCAAGTCAATCTTGGAAAACACTTTTGCTTTAGACAACTGATCAAACAGAATATCAATTCTTGGCAGAGGGTATTTGTTCTTGACTGTTACGGCATTGAGCGGCCGATAGTCAACACATAGCCTCAAGGAATGATCTTTCTTCTTCACAAATAGAGCTGGACAACCCCATTCAGAAGTACTTGGCCTGATGAAACCCAACTTCTTCAGTTCAAACAACTGTTTCTTCAACTCGCTAGCTCATTGGGAGGCATACGATACGGTCTCTTGCAGATTGGAGCTGTACCAGGCACTAGATCAATAGCAAACTCAATATCTCTTTTAGGAGGTAGCCCAGGCAAATCTTCAGGAAAGACATCAGGGAAACTCACGGACTACTTTGGAATCTCGGCCCGGAGAAGAAGCTTGAATAGCATATGTCAACTTGGTCATATGCGCAACTCGAGGCAACAACACTTGGAAAGTGTTTTGACCCGAGAGGATCCGTGAGGGTAATTGTTCTATTTTCAAATTATCAATCACAACTTGTTTATCTTTCATCCAATCCATCCCCAAGATTACATCCATAGTTAACCTAGGTAGAACTACCAAATTAACTCTATATGCTTTATCTCCAATTTCAAAAATTGCACGTTCAAGCATCTGGTTAGATAGGACATCAGCACCAGCGGAGCTGATGCGGTACCCATAATCTAATTGCTTAAGTTCTAACTCATGTGATCGTGCATATGCTTGACTCATAAAAGAATGCGATGATCCAGAATCAAATAAAACAACTGCAGGATGATTGTTGACAAGAAACGCCCTTAAATGGATCGGGTTCTCCTTCGGGAATCTCATTTATGGAGGTGTGGTGAGCACGAGCTTGGTAGGTCGTGCGCTTCTTTGGGTAGGGACAGTACTTGGCGAAGTGACCCGGTTGATTGCGGTTGAAGCACGGGCCCCCGCAGCAGTGCATTGGCGATAGGGACCACCAGTCCTAGCTTGAGCTTGAGGTGCAGGTGGGCGATAGCCCCTCTGGTTCTTTGGGGGTGGTGGAGCATTCCTCTTTGGAGCAGGTGCACGGAACCTTGAGTTTTGCACAGGAGGGCGGTACTGAGGACGATTAGCCATTGGAGGCCTGTACTGAGAAGATCCTCCCTCGAAGTTCCTCTTGCGGTTCTTGGAAGCAGCGTGCAAGTTGTTGTTGTTCTCTTGAGTCAAGCAATCACTGATGAACTCATTGAAGGTAGCTCTTGAACTGATGCCCATAGTCTTGGCCATCTTGGTGTTGAGGCCTCTCTTGAAGCTAGCTATCTTGCTTTCTTCAGTGTCCACATAGGTAGGAGCATAGCGTGACAAGTTGTTAAACTCTTGCAAGTACTCATTCACGCTCTTATTACCTTGGTTAAGCTTCATGAACTCAGATACTTTCATAGCCATCAGACCCGGTGGGACATAAGTGCTGCGGAACATCTGGGTAAACCGCGCCTGTGTGATTGGAGTGTTTGGCGGAAAGTGGCACGTTGATGGGACCACCACATTTCACCGGCCCCCCCGCAGCGGTGATGTGCCCCCGTACTCAACCTTCGGCGTCTCGGTCATGCGCAGAAGACGAAACTTGTCTTCCATCGTGTTGATCCCACTCGAGAGCCTCGAGCGGTTCCTTAGCTTGCAAGAACTTAGGTGGATCCGTGTCCGTAAAAAATCCTTTGAAAGAGCTATCTTGGTTGACGGACGGTCACGGTGGCCCCCGTGGATCGGTGTTTCTTTGCAATGTCGCGCAACGTGGCCTCCATGTTACGCCCGACTACCGAGGAACTGTTGGAAAAGTTGCTCGGCGGTCAATGGTGGGGGAGGTGGTGGTGGCGTTCCGGCCCCGGGGTTTGCTCCGATTACCCCCCGTTTCCTCCGTTGCCTCCGTGGCTACCATTTCCACCGTTTCCGCCATTACCATCACCATTGCCTCCTTGGCCGGATCCGTCACCAACCAAGGACCCAGCGGCAAAGACGGGCGAGTCCCAACCATCTGCATATTTTAGCATCAAGTAATTATTAGGTGATGTTACCACATTGTAAGCAATGTAATAATCATGCCAAGGAATGATTGGAAGAAAATCAATTCATTCAACAACACACAGTGCACAAAGATTCATTTCCACAATCCATAACATCCCTAATTAGATTACTGAATAAAAACATCCTCCGAGGCATACAACATCCAAAATTGCCAGCATACATACACTAGGCTTTAGGCGTTCAGATAGCACCACAACACATGATGATACAACACGCATGAGTCACATCTCATAAGGGTTACAAGACAACAACAAAAGAGACTAAAGCACCACTACGGCTAGCGAAGAGACTACTAGTCTACTCGTGCTCGCTACCGACGTCGGACTCGTCAGCCAGAACAACGTCGTCGTCGGGTGCAGGCTCGGGTGCAGGTGGAAGGTCAGCGTCCTCCTCGCCACCATCGGGGTCGATGACTCGGCTCCATCTCGGCAGCTCCAGCGCATGGTGACCATGAACCTGGTTGTACGTAACGTGGTACTCCCCGTGCAACTGGTCAATGTCTTGCTTTCGCGGTCAAAGAGCCAGTGCCCCAGCTGGTGGGCGTCGTTCCGGGCTTCATTCCTCTCAGTGACCAACTGGGCCATCATCCTGTCGGCGTTCTTCTCGTACTTCTCATAGCGTGCAACACGTGCGCGCAAAGTCTCGAGCTCCCTGGTGACCTCTCTCACATCTGCCTCAACCTCGTCTCTAGTAGCTATGATGGTGTCCATCTGCTGCCTCAAGTCTCGGATTTGGTCCGAGTGCTCCTTCTTCATTTTCTTCTCATTCTTCCACATAGCCTTGTTCCGATCCACCGAGCTTGTACATGGTAGTTTCGGTAGCATCGTAGGCCCGCATCGGTGCAAACATGGCACTCATAGCCGTGTTATCACCGCCATCAATCTCGTCAACTCCCCGGCCAACGTGCTCGACTAGGGGACTGTTTCCCAAACAAGTGTCCGCAGGGTCATCCCTAGGAAAAGTCCCAGCCAAAGCCGTTGCGGTGCTCGGAGGAAAGCGCTCCATGATCCGGGCGGAGCACATGGAATGCGGCTCGCTAGCCCCATCCTCGCGGCAAAGGACACACGGTGGCACGGACACGCCACCCGGCCCCACTCTGAGTCCGGGTGGAGTGGAGGAACAAAGTGATCTCCACAAAGAACCAAGTCGTCTCCACGACGTGGCTCCTCTCAGAACCCGGGAGTAGACGGGCCGCTGCTCCTCGGCGTATCCGGGCGTGACCTAGCACCCTCCGGAGAAGCGTGGGCATGCCAAACTCCTCAAGAAAGTGATCCTCCCCGATCACAATGCGTGGTGCAAGCCGACGGCGAGGTACCCCGCCCCCCGTGGACTTGCGCGTGCGGTTTGCTTAGTGCGAGCCATCCGTCGAAATTTATCCCGGTGAGACAAGTTATTAATTAACCAAATTTTAATGGGCGAAGTAATCAATTTATAAGGGAAGGTAAATGTAATGACATGAGATGAACAAACAGGATGTATGCACGTATCTTACGTTCTCACAAACTTAGCAAAAATAATTCTAGCGGATATACGGTGGCATACAACGTTCTCTTATAGCGTATAACTAGTCGTTCTACACGAATCGCTGTTATGTACCGCAGAAAATCCACTTCAGCCCATCCCAATAGTATGAATAAATGCATTGCGTAAAGTAAAGATTAAGCACTCACACGCACGTGCATTCCCAAATACACGCACATGTAGTACAACTACCCGATCCTCGTCCAAAGACAAAGATCGTCTCAACAGACGGCACAACCCACAATTAAACACCTTGGTAAGTACATGGTTTTGACATGTAAATACTTCCGGTATCACACTAGCACTCCCCTAGATTGCCGGTTGGACAACCATGCTCTCACAACTCCCACTTACCGGGCGTAGAGGCATTTTGAACCATACATTACCATTCAAGCGAATGGCACCCATACAATTACCTTCTTTGCATGGACAACGGTGAAAATAAAATATGATGCAATCCCCCAAGTTAGTACTTAAATAGCCACCTAGAGTCCTTATTTGGGAATAAAGGATATGACCACCGGCACACTCTTAGTTTTGCAAACGAATTTTCTCAAAAGACTTATAGATCTATAAGTTGAAATCCAGTTTTAAAACCAAAATCCTTTGTTTTAAATAGACATGTGAACAGTAGTCGCTAAACCTTGCTCGATGCCACTGTAACAGAACCGACCAATTTATAAAAGCATAAGTGGAAAATCACTCGCTAAGCAAGCAATTGTCACACTTAAGCCGTTATAAACCCGGTAGTCCGGAAATCTCGAAGGATTTCAAACCAAACATCATCAACCAAGATCGTATGGGTTTAGCGTCACCATTCGCATGTTACAACCTTTCACAAATAGTTCAACAACATCGAGTGCGGAAAATTAAAGTTATTACAAACCGAAGTTCTTCAAATCCAAATAGCGGAAGTAAAGTAGTTTTAGAAGCTCAACCCAACTCACACATTTCCGATAAATAAAGTGCCAGCCACGATCTATCCATCAAAAGCATGTTGGGGAGAATAGTAGAGATTGACCTGCCCCTGTGTCTTCTAGTCCCGAGGGAAAAAGACAAGTGGCGCAGCATGCGTGGAAGGTATGCCCGCCTCCGCACAAACAACAAGCGGGAAAAACCCCGAGTACAAGAAGGTACTCGCCTAGACTTACCCGACTAACTCAAAGTAAAAGACTCCAAGGAGTATGACGGGCTTTATCGGGAGGTAGCTCGACTCATTTGCATAAAAGCGGTAGTAATATTTAAAGTGACGGCTCGGCTTAATCATTCCTATTTAAGCTAGGTAAGCACCTATACTATTCATCATTATAGTATATTATTCATGATTAAGCAAGCAAGTAGTAACCGTGAGCCATAAACATCGCCTTAACTCATCATCATCATTAACCATATTCCATAAGCATTACTACGATGTTGCGGCTCAAGTCAAGGTGTTCACCGTCCAGAACGATGGCGATTCGAATCGATTACTACCGAGCTCGGGGGTATTCCTCACACAAACCATACTCACCCGCTAAAGTGAGTTACTGATCACCGTGGCACGTATCCAGAAAACAAAGCGCGGTCTCGCATGGAGCCACCGTACCCCTGGGACCGCCCCGCCTTAACAGCCCGATTTGGACCTCGGACTTACTCTTCGCGCCCCCGTGGTCCCCATCCATCTCCAATACGGTGCGAACGGGTCGAGAACCGCCCGGATAGTGTTAGGGCCATGGGGTCGGAAGTGCTTATCCGGCCGCCTAAATGTGAGGCATGCGCTCAATATGACTTGGGGTACAACAACAATGGTACGGTCCTTAATCGATTACTGCACGGAATCACTATGGTCCAACAACCCCATAAGACTCCGTCCGGTCTCCATTTATCATAACCGAACCATCAACCGGATGATATCAACATAAGCTTTTCCATCAATAGCAAGTAACCACCTATACTCGCGGATGACGTGAAATCACCCGACTTCTACCGCCTAAGCAAGCTAAGCATATTACTCGCCCTAGACTAGCGGTGGTGTATCAAGGTGGGATAATCAATGGTAAAGCAAGGATGTAATGCGTCAACGGTGTCACACAACTCCTATACTTAATGCAACAATCATAAAGCATAATTAGGCTGTTAGAAAGCATAGGTAAGTAGATGCTCCGGGGCTTGCCTTGCTCGAAGTCTAACGCGCGGTGATTAGGGCACTCAGCAGCTCTTCTTCGCCTTCTTCTTGCGGAACCTCAGGGCCGAGGCTCCTCCGGATGATCCTGCTCGGTCTCCGAATACGGGAGGTCCTCCCCGCGAACCTCAGTATGATGCGATGCACATGCATAAGTACGATGAATGCATATACGTATGATGCTCATGAATGAAGATGATTAACAGATCGGGTTGACGTGAGTAGGTGCATATCTCCTCTCTACTAACAATATAGCTCATTTATCGAGTATGTGCATACCTCTTCTCTAAACACTTAGAGAAGTGCATAAAGAAGAGTGGTGTGTAGGCACACACACACATACACACATCACATGAATACGAGAAATATCACTACTCATATCCAAACACCACATTTCAGTTACGATACAGCATTTCATGACCAGCAAGTATAGCATAATTAAAAGTGCACAAGAAGTAATATAGAACTCCATAAATCATTTAATTCCAATGCTTATCATTTCATGTGAATAAACAAGCTTGAACTGTGACCTCTATATAAACAGTTCAGAAAAATCTATAAAAATTACAGGAGCTACATCATGCTATAACAGAGCCATGATAAAATTTTCATCACATTTCATCAAGTATATCAGCCTACACAAAAAGATTAAGCAGCAGGACAGAAATACACATTTAATAACTTTGCATTATGAAAAGTGTCAAACAACAGATTTCATATTTTTATCTAGAGCTTCTTAGCACAAGAGCAGTCACCAAAAATTACCAGGCCATAATTCCTTATAATTAATTTATTAAAAATCATACAAGAATCAGTCCAGAAATGAAATGAAATCATTTTCCAATATTTTTGTACAGTAACTGCATGACATATGTTTTTCCTAGAAAGTAAATCACAATTAGGGTCTAACAAAACAAGAATCACATTTTTCAGAGCTTTCTACAATTTATTATGCATTTACTCAGTTTTCAGCCTTTTAAACAATTAAATAAAACTACACAGTAAAGTACCACAAAAATTGCACTACATATTTTTCCTAGGTAGATCTACTCTCTAGAAACCTAGCAAAACAAGTTTCATTAATTTTGGACTCCAATTGCACCAGCTATGAATTAACAAGCATTTAAATCGATTTTCTAGAAAATCTTTTTAAAGAAAAACCGGCTCTAAAACGCTAGGTGCACCCGGTCCATTGGACCAGGGCTCATCGGGCGCGCTGGGCCCGGTGGGTCAACCGCCCCATCGGGTCAGCCGGCCGCGGAGCGTAGCCGGCCGTTGACCGCCCTAGCTCACCGGGCGGCGAGGCGGGCCGCCGGGCGCCAAGGGCATTAACGTGCTCGGCGGCGACGAGGCGCACCTGATGACGGGGGTTAGGTTTCGGGGCGACGGCCGTAACGGGCGGCGCGATGAGCGGCGGCGCGGAGGCGGTATCGGCGCCCCACCGCCGGTGGCTAATCCGGGCGGCGATGGGCATGACGCGGGGAGCACGGCCGGGTTCAAGGGGCGGAGCTCGCTGACGAGTTGTCCGCCCGGATTGGGCGACCAGAGTTTCCCGGTGGCGTGCATGGCGACGCGGGCTGCTCGAAGCGCACGGCGACGAGGCGGCATTCTCGCCGCGCTGTGCCCTAATCGACTAAAACCGACTCGACTAAAAACCTAGCGCACTAGCTACCGCCAGAAACGCACGATGGTGTGGAGAGGGAAAAGCGCGGGCGGCGGCGCACGGCCGAGACCGCGGGGCGGAGCGCCACCGCTACGGAGACGAAGAAGATGGCCCGATTGGCCCTTACTACGCTGCTTTCGCCGGCGGCTAGCTAGGCTACGAGGTCGAGCGTGGCGAGGCGGAGCTCAGCGCGCGCAGTGAGGCACGAGCTCGAATAGTGGCGGAGGAACACGCCGGGCGACGGGCGAGGCCGCGGGGCGGCGCCGCGGGCCGCCCCGCTGTGGGAGAGCGGGAGAGAGCGAGGCGTAGAGTGAGCGAGCGAATCGGAACAGCGCGTTTCCATTTCGGGTGTAGGCCGGTCCGCGGTCCCACTCGCCGGCGCGCCGGCCGCCACGGGCGGGCGTGTGTGGCGCGGGCGGGGCGCGTGGCGCCGCTAGCAGCCGCGATCGGGTCGGCCACGCCGGCCACGGTGGTGCGCGCGCGCGAGGGCGGGAGCGGAGCGGGCCATCGGGCCGTGCCGGGCCGGAAACGCCCGGCCGGCCATGTGCGGTGGCATTTTCATTTTTTTATTCATTTTGCAACCAAACAAACATAAAAATTGACAACTTTGCAAGCCTTTTCACAAAATGGTCCAAAAACAAAAGTTGCAGAACTTTTTAAACTGAACAACTGTTATTTTGGGCTTAGGTCAAAATTCCAAATAGAGTTTGAACTATAAATTCATTTTGAATTTAAGGCATAAAGGGGAAATTTTCCAACTTGATTTCTTTTGCTCCAAAATACACCAAATCTTTTGCAACAATTTTGTTAAATCATTTTAAAATCTTTGGGCACATGGACTCCAACTTGATCAAGCATTTGCAAGTTAATAAATTAACTAAACAAGTACTCAAGCAATTAATTAAATAAGCAAAATGCAACACATGAAATGATGATGCATTTAGGGTTTGATGCTTGATGATGCTTATGCCATGATTAATGATAATCAAGTTAATTAATTAAGTGCCTAATGCATGCTTAACACCCGAGGTGTTACAGCCCTACCCCCTTAAAGAAATCTCGTCCCGAGATTTGGGTTTACTAACCAGGTTTTATGGAATTCGGGATAAACTTCTTTCAGGTAATCCTCAGTTTCCCATGATGCATCTCTATCATCATGGTAGCTCCACACAACCTTGTAAGTGCGCACCAACCGATTCCGAGTAACTCTTTCCTTGCTATCAACAATTCTCACGGGTTCTTCTTTATATACCGAGATCGGTTTTGCTAGCTTCAAATCTTGCTCATCCACTCTTTCTTCGGGCACACGCAAACACTTCGGGCCTGTACGGGCAGGGTTAGGGCATTGTGGCTGGCCTCGTGGATGGCTAACGGGGTGGTGAACATGCTCGATGAGTTTCCTGGAGATACCCCACGGTCCTAGGGGCGCGCCCAAAGCCAGGAGGCGAACGAAGGCCGTTTAGTGTAGTTAAAGGAAAAATCAGCCGGAAACCACACGTACAGGCGGGGTTAGGGCATTGTTGGTGGCCTCGTGGATGGCTAACAGTGTGGCGAAGACCACCTGATGTGTTTCTGAGAGATAACCTGTGGTCCTACGGGCGCACCTGAGCTAGGAGGCGAACGAAGACCATTTAGTGTAGTTAACGGAAAAATCGGCAAGAAACCGCATGTACGGGCGAGGGTTAGGGCGGGGTGACCAGTCTCGTGGACGGCTAACGGGGTGCCAAAGACGCCCGATGTGTTTCCAGGAGATAACCCCGCGGTCCTAGGGGGCACGCCCAGAGCTGGGAGGCGAACGAAGGCCGTTTAGTGTAGTTAACGGAAAAATCGACCGGAAACCGCTCGTGCGGGCAAGGTTAGGGCGGGGTGGTTGGCCTCGTGGATGGCTAATGGGGTGGCGAAGACGCCCGATGCATTTTTGGGAGATAACCCAGTGGTCCTGTGGGCGCCTGCCCAGATCCGAGAGACGAACAGAGGCCGTTTAGTGTAGCTAAAGGAAAAATTGGCTAGAAACCGCACGTACAGGTGGGGTTAGGGCGTTGTGGCCGGCCTCGTGGATTGCTAACGGGGTAGCGAACACGCCCGATGCGTTTCCAAGAGATAACCCCGTGGTCCTAGCGGCGCGCCCGGAGCCAGGAGGCGAATGAAGGCTGTTTAGTGTAATTAGAGGACAAATCGGTCGAAAACCGCACGTACAGGCGGGGTTAGGTTGTTGTGGCCAGCCTCGCGGATGGCTAACGGTGTGGCAAAGATGCCTGATGCATTTTCGGGAGATAACCCGTGGTCCTAGGGGGGCGCGCCCAGAGCCGGGAGGTGAACGAAGGCCATTTAGTGTAGTTAACAGAAAAATCAGCCAGAAACCGCATCTACAGGCGAGGGTTAGGGTGGGGTGACTAGTCCCGTGGATGGCTAACGGGGTGCCAAAGACGCCCGATGCGTTTCCAGGAGATAACCCCACGGTCCTAGGGGGCACGCCCAGAGCTGCGAGGCGAACGAAGGCCGTTTAGTGTAGTTAACGAAAAAATCGACCCGAAACCGCACGTACGAGGAGGGTTAGGGCGGAGTGGCTGGCCTCGTGGATGGCTAACGGGGTGGTAAAGATGCCCGATGCATTTCCAGGAGATAACCCTGTGGTCCTACGGGGCGCGCCCTGAGCCGGGAGGCAAACAAAGGCCGTTTAGTGTAGTTAAAAGAAAAATTTGGCCGGAAACCACATGTACATGCGGGGTTAGGGTGTTGTGGCTGGCCTCGTGGATGGCTAATGGTGTGGCGAACATGCCCGATGCGTTTCCAGGAGATAACCCCACGGTCCTAGTGGCGTGCCCAGAGCAGGGAGGCGAGCGAAGGTCGTTTAGTGTAGTTAACGGAAAAATCGACCGGAAACCACATGTACAGGTGGGGTTAGGGCATTGTGGCTAGCGTCATGGATGGCTAACGGTGTGGCGAAGACGCACGATGCATTTCCAGGAGATAACCCCACGGTCCTAGGGGCGCGCCCGGAGCCAAGAGGCGAACGAAGGCCGTTTAGTGTAGTTAAAGGAAAAATCGGCTGGAAACCGCATGTACATGCGGGGTTAGGTCATTGTCGCTGGCCTCATGGATGGCTAACGGTGTGGCGAAGATGCCCCAGCGGTTCTAGGGGGCGCACCCGGAGCTGGGAGGCGAACGAAGGTCATTTATCAGAAGTTAACGGAAAAATCGACCGTAAAACCACACGCACGAGGGCGGGGTTAGGGGCGGGGTGGCTGGCCTCATGGATGGCTAATGGGGTGGTAAACATGCCTGATGTGTTTCTAGGAGATAACCCCACGGTCCTAGGGGTGCGCCCAAAGCCGGGAGGTGAACGAAGGCCGTTTAGTGTAGTTAAATGAAAAATTGGCCAGAAACCACACATACGGGCGGGTTTGGGGCATTGTTGGAGGCCTCATGGATGGCTAACGGCGTGGTGAAGACACCTGATGCATTTCTGAGAGATAACCCATGGTCCTAGGGGGCGCGCCCAGAGCCGGGAGACGAACGAAGGCCATTTAGTGTAGTTAACGAAAAAATCGGCTAGAAACCACATGTACCGTCGAGGGTTAGGGCAAGGTGACTAGTCTCATGGATAGCTAACGGGGTGCCAAAGGCGCCCGATGCATTTCCAGGAGGTAACCCCGTGGTCCTAGCGGGCACGCCTGGAGCTGGGAGCCGAACGAAGGCCGTTTAGTGTAGTTAACGAAAAAATCGATCGGAAACCGCATGTACGGGCAGGGTTAGGGCGGGATGGCTGGCCTCGTGGATGGCTAACGGGGTGGCGAAGATGCCCGATGCATTTTTGGGAGATAACCCTGTGGTCGGGGGCGCGCCCGGAGCCGGGAGGCAAACAAAGGCCGTTTAGTGTAGTTAAAGGAAAAATCGGTCGGAAACCACATGTACAGGCAGGGTTAGGGCGTTGTGGCTGGCCTCGCGGATGGCTAACGGTGTGGTGAACACGCCTGATGCATTTCCAGGAGATAACCCCGCGGTCCTAGTGGCGCGCCCAGAGCCGGGAGGCGAACGAAGGCCATTTAGTGTAGTTAAAGGAAAAATCGGCCGGAAACCACATGTACAGGCGGGGTTAGGGCATTGTGGCTGGCCTCGTGGATAGCTAACGGTGTGGCGAAGACACATGATGCATTTTCGGGAGATAACCCCATGGTCCTAGGGGAGCGCCCGGAGCCGGGAGGCGAACGAAGGCCGTTTAGCATAGTTAAAGGAAAAATCGGCTGGAAACCACACGTACATTTGGGTTTAGGTCATTGTCGGTGGCCTCATGGATGGCTAACGGGGTGCCAAAGATGCCCGTTGCGTTTCTGGGAGATAACCCCATGGTCCTAGGGGGCACGCCCGGAGCTGGGAGGCGAACGAAGGCTGTTTAGTGTAGTTAACGGAAAAATCGACCGGAAACCGCACGTACGGGCAGGGTTAGGACGGGTTGGCTAGCCTCGTGGATGGCTAACAGGGTGGCGAAGATGCCTGATGCATTTCGGGAGATAACCCCGTGGTCCTAGGGGGCGCGCCCGGACCCGGGAGGCGAACAAAGGCCGTTTAGTGTAGTTAAAAGAAAAATCGGTGGGAAACCACATGTACAGGTGGGGTTAGGGCGTTGTGGCTGGCCTCGTGGATGGCTAACGGGGTGGCGAACACGCCCGATGCATTTCCAGGAGATAACCCCGCGGTCCTAGTGGCGCGCCCGGAGCCGGGAGGTGAATGAAGTCCGTTTAGTGTAGTTCAAGGAAAAATCAGCCGGAAACCACATGTACAGGCGGGGTTAAGGCGTTGTGGCTGGCCTCATGGATAGCTAACAGTGTGGCCAAGATGCATGATGCATTTCCGAGAGATAACCCCATGGTCCTAGGGGCGCGCCCAGAGCCAGGAGGCGAACAAAGGCTGTTTAGTGTAATTAAAGGAAAAATCGGCTGGAAACCACACGTACATGTGGGGTTAGGTCGTTGTCGGTGGCCTCATGGATGGCTAACGGTGTGGCGAAGATGCCTGATGCATTTCTGGGAGATAACCCAGCGGTTCTAGGGGGCGCACCCATGAGCTGGGAGGCGAACGAAGGTCGTTTAGTGTAGTTAACGGAAAAATCGACCAGAAACCGCACGTACGGGCAGGGTTAGGGCGGGGTGGCTGGCCTCGTGGATGGCTAAGGGGGTGGCGAAGATGCCCGATGCATTTTTAGGAGATTGCCCTATGGTCCTAGGGGCGCACCCAGAGCCGAGAGGCGAACGAAGGCCGTTTAGTGTAGCTAAAGGAAAAATTAGCTAGAAACCACACGTACGGGTGGGGTTAGGGCATTGTGGCTGGCCTCGTGAATGGCTAACGGGGTGGCGAAGACGCCCGATGCATTTCCAGGAGATAACCCCACGGTCCTAGGGCGCGCCCTGAGCCGGGAGGCGAACGAAGGCCGTTTAGTGTAGTTAAAGGAAAAATCGGCCGGAAACCACATGTACAGGCGGGGTTATGGCGTTGTTGGTGACCTTGTGGATGGCTAACGGTCTGGCAAAGACACTTGATGGATTTCCGAGAGATAACCCGTGGTCCTAGGGGGCACACCTAGAGCCGGGAGGCGAACGAAGGCCATTTAGTGTAGTTAACGGAAAAATCAGCCAGAAATCGCATGTACGGGCGAGAGTTAGAGTGGGGTGATTAGACTCGTGGATGGCTAACGGGGTGCCAAAGACGCCCGGTGCGTTTCCAGGAGATAACCCCATGGTCCTAGGGGGCACGCCCGGAGCTGGGAGGCGAACGAAGGCCGTTTAGTGTAGTTAATGAAAAAATCGATCGGAAACCGCACGTACGGGCAGGGTTAGGGCGGGGTGGCTGGCCTCGTGGAAGGCTAACACGGTGGCAAAGATGCCCGATGCATTTTTGGGAGATAACCCTATAGTCCTAGGGGCGCGCCCAGATCCAGGAGGCGAACGAAGGCCGTTTAGTGTAGCTAAAGGAAAAATTGGCCGGAAACTGCACGTATAGGTGGGGTTAAGGCGTTGTGGCTAGCCTCATGGATGGCTAACGGTGTGGCGAACACGCCCGATGCATTTCTAGGAGATAGCCCCACGGTCCTAGCGGCGTGTCAGAGCTGAGAGGCGAACGAAGGCCATTTAGTGTAGTTGAAGGAAAAATTAGCCGCAAACCACATGTACAGGCAGAGTTAGGGCGTTGTGGCTGGCCTTGTGGATGGTAACGGTGTGGCAAAGACGCCTGATGCATTTCTAGGAGATAACCCCACGGTCCTAGGGGCGCGCCCGGAGCCGGGAGGCGAACGAAGGCCATTTAGTGTAGTTAACGGAAATATTGGCCAGAAACCGCACGTACGGGTGAGGGTTAGGGCGGGCTGACTAGCCTTGTGGATGGCTAACGGGGTGCCAAAGACGCCCGATGTGTTTCCAGGAGATAACCCCACGGTCCTAGGGAGCGCCCGGAGCTGAGAGGCGAACGGCCGCTTTAGTGCTTAACGGAAAATCGACCGTAAAACCGCACGCACGGAAGGGTTAGGGTGGGGTGGCTGGCCTCATGGATGGCTAACAGGGTGGGAAAGACGCCCGATGCATTTCTGGGATATAACCCTGTGGTGCTAGGGGGCGATCCGAAGCCGGGAGGCTTAATGAAGGTCGTTTAGTGTAGCAAAAAGAAAAATTGGCCGAACCGCTCGTACGGGTGGGTTTAGGGCGTTGTGGCTGGCCTCTTGGATGGCTAACGGGGTGGTGAACACGTCCGATGCGTTTCCAAGAGATAGCCCCATGGTCCTAGGGCGCGCCCGAAGCCGGGAGGCGAACGAAGGCTGTTTAGTGTAGTTAAAGGAAAAATTGGCTGGAAACCACACATACAGGCGGGGTTAGGGCATTGTTGGTGGCCTCATGGATGGCTAACGGTGAGGTGAAGACACCTGATGCACTTCTGAGAGATAACCCGTGGTCCTAGGGGGTGCGCCAGAGCCGGGAGGCGAACGAAGGCCATTTAGTGTAGTTAACTGAAAAATCGGCCAGAAACCGCATGTACGGGCGAGGGTTAGGTTAGGGTGACTAGTCTCGTGGATGGCTAACGGGGTGCCCAAGACGCCCGATGCGTTTCTAGGAGATAACCCCGCGGTCCTAGGGGGCACACCCAGAGCTGGGAGGCGAACGATGGCCGTTTAGTGTACATAACGACAAAATCGACCAGAAACCGCACGTACGGGAAGGGTTAGGGCGGGGTGGCTGGCCTCGTGGATGGCTAACGGGGTGGCAAAGATGCCCGATGCATTTCTAGGAGATAACCCTGTGGTCCTAGGGGGCGCGCCGGGAGCTAGGAGGCGAATGAAGGCCGTTTACTGTTGTTAACGGAAAAATCGACCAGAAACCACATGTACATGCGGGGTTAGGGCGTTGTGGCTGGCCTCATGGATGGCTAATGGGGTGGTGAACATGCCCGATGCATTTCCAGGAGATAACCCCACGGTCCTAGTGGCGCGCCCAGAGCCGGGAGGCGAACAAAGGCCGTTTAGTGTAGTTAAATGAAAAATCGGCCGGAATTTGTGGTTGGCCTCGTGGATAGCTAACGATGTGGCGAAGACACATGATGTATTTCCGGGAGATAACCCCATAGTCCTAGGGGCGCGTGCGGAGCCAGGAGGCGAACGAAGGCCGTTTAGCGTAGTTAAAGGAAAAATCGGCTGGAAACCACACGTACGTTCAGGGTTAGGTCATTGTCGGTGGCCTCATGGATGGCTAACTGTGTGGCGAAGATGCCTGATGTGTTTCTGGGAGATAACCCAACGGTACTAGGGGGCGCACCCGAAGCTGGGAGGCGAACGAAGGCCATTTAGTGTAGTTAACGGGAAAATCGACCAGAAACCGCACGTACGGGCAGGGTTAGGGCGGGGTGGCTGGCCTCGTGGATGGCTAACGGGGTGGCGAAGATGCCCGATGCATTTCCGAGAGATAGCCCTGCGGTCGTAGGGGGCGCACCCGGAGCCGGGAGGCGAACGAAGGCCGTTTAGTGTAGCTAAAGGAAAAATTGGCCAGAAACCGCACGTATAGGTGGGGTTAGGGCGTTGTGGCAGGCCTTGTGGATGGCTAACGGGGTGGCGAACACACTCGATGCGTTTCCAGGAGATAACCCCATGGTCCTAGGGGCGCGCCCTGAGCCGAGAGGCGAACGAAGGCCGTTTAGTGTAGTTAAAGGAAAAATCAGCCGGAAACCACATGTACAGGCGGGGTTAGGGCATTGTTGGTGGCCTCGTGGATGGCTAACGGTGTGGCAAAGACACTTGATGTGTTTCTGAGAGATAACCCGCGGTCCTAGGGCGCGCCCAGAAGCCAGGAGGCGAACGAAGGCCATTTAGTGTAGTTAACAGAAAAATCGGCCAGAAACCGCATGTACGGGCGAGGGTTACGGCGGGGTGACTAGTCTCATGGATGGCTAACGGGGTGCCAAAGACGCTCGATGTGTTTCCAAGAGATAACCCCACGGTCCTAGGGGTGCGCCCAGAGCTGGGATGCGAACGAAGGCCATTTAGTGTAGTTAATGGAAAAATCGACCGGAAACCGCACGTACGGGCAGAGTTAGGGCGGGGTGGCTACCCTCGTGGATGGCTAACAGGGTGGCGATGACGCCCGATGCTTTTCTAGGAGATAACCCTGTGATCCTAGGGGGCGCGCCCGGAGCCGAGAGGCGAACAAAGGCCGTTTAGTGTAGTTAAAAGAAAAATCGGCCGGAAACCACATGTACAGGCGGGATCAGGGCGTTGTGGCTGGCTAACGGTGTGGCGAACATGCCCGCTGCGTTTCCAGGAGATAACACCATGGTCCTAGTGGCGCGCCCAGAGCCGGGAGGCGAACGAAGGCCGTTTAGTGTAGTTCAAGGAAAAATCGGTCGGAAACCACATGTACAGGCGGGGTTAGGGCGTTGTGGCTGGCCTCGTGGATAGCTAACAGTGTGGCGAAGATGTATGATGCATTTCTAGGAGATAACCCCACGGTCCTAGGGGGGCGCCCGGAGCCGGGAGGCGAACGAAGGCCGTTTAGTGTAGAAAAATCGGCTAGAAACCACATGTACATACGGGGTTAGGTCATTGTCGGTGGCCTCATGGATGGCTAACAGTGTGGCGAAGATGCTTGATGCGTTTCTGTCAGATAACCCAGTGGTTCTAGGGGGCGCACCCGGAGCTAGAAGGCGAACGAAGGTCGTTTAGTGTAGTTAACGGAAAAATCGACCAGAAACCGCACGTACGGGCAGGGTTAGGGCGGGGTGGTTGGCCTCGTGGATGGCTAACGGGGTGGTGAAGATGCCCGATGCATTTCCACGAGATAGCCCTGCGGTCCTAGGGGGCGCACCCGGTGCCGGGAGGCAAATGAAGGCCGTTTAGTATAGCTAAAGGAAAAATTGACCAGAAACCGCACGTACGGGTGGGGTTAAGGCGTTGTGGCTGGCCTCGTGGATGGCTAACGGGGTGGCGAACACGCCCGATGCTTTTCCAGGAGATAACCCCATAGTCCTAGGGGCGCGCCCTGAGCCGGGAGGCGAACGAAGGCCGTTTAATGTAGTTAAAGGAAAAATCGGCCGGAAACCACATGTACAGGCGGGGTTAGGGCGTTGTTGGTGGCCTTGTGGATGCTAATGGTCTGGCAAAGACACTTGTTGCGTTTCTGAGAGATAACCCACGGTCCTAGGGGGCGCGCCCAGAGCCGGGAGGCGAACGAAGGCCATTTAGTGTAGTTAACAGAAAAATCGGCCAGAAACCGCATGTACGGGTGAGGGTTACGGCGGGGTGACTAGTCTCATGGATGGCTAACGGGTACCAAAGACGCTCGATGTATTTCCAGGAGATAACCCCGCGGTCCTAGGGGTGCGCCCGGAGCTGGGAGGCGAACGAAGGCCATTTAGTGTAGTTAACGGAAAAATCGACCGGAAACCGCACGTATGGGTAGAGTTAGGGCGGGGTGGCTAGCCTCGTGGATGGCTAACAGGGTGGCGACGACGCCCGATGCTTTTCTAGGAGATAACCCTGTGGTCCTAGGGGGCGCGCCTGGAGCCGAGAGGCGAACAAAGGCCGTTTAGTGTAGTTAAAAGAAAAATCAGCCGGAAACCACATGTACAGGCGGGGTTAGGGCGTTGTGGCTGGCCTTGTGGATGGCTAACAGTGTGGCGAACATGCCCGCTGCGTTTCCAGGAGATAACCCCACGGTCCTAGTGGCGCGCCCAGAGCCGAGAGGCGAACGAAGGCCGTTTAGTGTAGTTCAAGGAAAAATCGGTCGGAAACCACATGTACAGGCGGGGTTAGGGCGTTGTGGCTGGCCTCGTGGATAGCTAACAGTGTGGCGAAGATGCATGATGCATTTCTGGGAGATAACCCCACGGTCCTAGGGGGCGAGCCGAGCCGGAGGCTTAACGAAGGCCGTTTAGTGTAGAAAAAATCGGCCGGAAACCACACGCATACGGGGTTAGGTCATTGTCGGTGGCCTCATGGATAGCTAACGGTGTGGCGAAGATGCTTGATGCATTTCTGTCAGATAACCCAGTGGTTCTAGGGGGCGCACCCGGAGCTAGGAGGCGAACGAAGGTCGTTTAGTGTAGTTAACGGAAAAATCGACCAGAAACCGCACGTACGGGCAGGGTTAGGGCGGGGTGGCTAGCCTCGTGGATGGCTAATAGGGTGGTGAAGATGCCCGATGCATTTTCGCGAGATAGCCCTGCGGTCCTAGGGGGCGCACCTGGTGCCGGGAGGCAAACAAAGGTCGTGTAGTATAGCTAAAGGAAAAATTGGCCAGAAACCACACGTACGGGTGGGGTTAGGGCATTGTGGCTGGCCTCGTGGATGGCTAACGGGGTGGCAAACACGCCCGATGCGTTTCCAGGAGATAACCCCACGGTCCTAGGGGCGCGCCTTTAGCCGGGAGGCGAACGAAGGCCGTTTAGTGTAGTTAAAGGAAAAATCGGCCGGAAACCACATGTACAGGCGGGGTTAGGGCGTTGTTGGTGGCCTTGTGGATGGCTAACGGTCTGGCGAAGACACTTGTTGCATTTCCGAGAGATAACCCACGGTCCTAGGGGGCGCGCCCAAAGCCAGGAGGCGAACGAAGGCCATTTAGTGTAGTTAACGAAAAAATCGGCCAGAAACCGCATGTACGGGCGAGGGTTAGGGAAGGGTGACTAGACTCGTGGATGGCTAACAGGGTACCAATGATGCCCGGTGCGTTTGCAGGAGATAACCCCATGGTCCTAGGGGCACGATCGGAGCTGGGAGGCGAACGAATGCCGTTTAGTGTAGTTAACGAAAAAATCGACCAGAAACCGCACGTACGGGCAGGGTTAGGGCAGGGTGGCTGGCCTCGTGGATGGCTAACAGGGTGGCGAAGATGCCCGATGCATTTTCGGGAGATAACCCTGTGGTCCTAGGGGCGCGCCCGGATCCGGGAGGCGAACAAAGGCCGTTTAGTGTAGCTAAAGGAAAAATTGGCTAGAAACTACACGTACGGGTGGGGTTAAGGCGTTGTGGCTGGCTTCATGGATGGCTTACGGTGTGGCAACACGCCCGATGCGTTTCTAGGTGATAAACCCGTGGTCCTAGCGGTGCGTCTAGAGCTGAGAGGCGAACGAAGGCCGTTTAGTGTAGTTAAAGGAAAAATCAGCCGCAAACCACATGTACAGGCGGGGTTAGGGCGTTGTGGCTGGCCTTGTGGATGGTAGCAGTGTGGCGAAGACGCCTGATGCATTTCTGGGAGATAACCCCATGGTCCTAGGGGCGCGCCTGGAGCCGGGACGCGAACGAAGGCCATTTAGTGTAGTTAACGGAAATATCAGCCAGAAACCGCACGTACAGGCGAGGGTTAGGGTGGGGTGACTAGCCTCATGGATGGCTAACGGGGTGCCAAAGATGCCCGATGCGTTTTTAGGATATAACCCCGCGGTCCTAGGGGGCGCCTGGAGCTAGGAGGCGAACGAAGCCTGTTTAGTGCAGTTAACGGAAAAATCAACCGAAAACCACACGTACGGGTAGGGTTAGGGTGGGGTGGCTGGCCTCGTGGATAGCTAACGGGGTGGGGAAGATGCCCGATGCATTTCTGGGAGATAACCCTGTGGTCCTAGGGGGCGCATCCGAAGCCGGGAGGCGAACGAAGGCCGTTTAGTGTAGCTAAAGGAAAAATTGGCCAGAAACCGCCCGTACGGGTTGGGTTAGGGCGTTGTGGCTGGCCTCGTGGATGGCTAACAGGGTGGTCAACACGTCCGATGTGTTTCCAAGAGATAACCCCGTGGTCCTAGGGTGCGCCCAAAGCCGGGAGGCGAACGAAGGCTGTTTAGTGTAGTTGAAGGAAAAATCGGCCAGAAATCGCACGTACAGGCGGGGTTAGGGCGTTGTGGCTGGCTTCATGGAAGGCTAACAGTGTGGTGAAGAGGCGTGATGCATTTTTGGGAGATAATGTCGTGGTTCTAGGGGCGCACCGGAGCCAGGAGGTGAACGAAGGCCATTTAATGTATTTAACGGAAAAAAAGGGCAAGAAACCACACGTACAGGCGAGGGTTAGGGCGGGGTGACTAGCCTCATGGATGGCTAACGGGGTGCCAAAGATGCCCGATGCATTTCCAGGAGATAACCCCGCGGTCCTATGCGTGCGCCCAGAGCTGGGAGGCGAACGAAGGCCGTTTAGTGTAGTTAACAGAAACATCGACAGGAAACCGCACGTACGGGCAGGGTTAGGGTGGGGTGGCTGGCCTCATTGATGGCTAAGGGGGGGCGAAGATGCCCGATGCATTTCCGGGAGATAACCCTGTGGTCCTAGGAGGCGCGCTCGGAGCCAGGAGGCGAACGAAGGCCGTTTAGTGTGGTTCAAGGAAAAATTGGCCAGAACCCGCATGTACGGGTGGGGTTAGGGCGTTGTGGCTGGCCTGGATGGCTAACAGGGTGGTGAACACTCCCGATGCATTTCCAGGAGATAACCCCACGGTCTTAGGGGTGCGCCTGGAGCCAGGAGGCGAACGAAGGCCATTTAGTGTAGTTAATGGAAAAATCGACCGGAAACCGCACGTACGGGCAGGGTTAGGGCAGGGTGGCTGGCCTCGTGGATGGCTAACGGGGTGGCGAAGATGCCCGATGCATTTTTAGGAGATAACCCTGTGGTCCTAGGGGCGCGCCCGGATCCAGGATGCGAACAAAGGCCATTTAGTGTAGCTAAAAGAAAAATTGGCCAGAAACCTCTCGTACGGGTGGGGTTAGGGCATTGTGGCTGGCCTCGTGGATGGCTAACGGGGTGGTTAACACATCTGATGCGTTTCCAAGAGACAACCCCATGGTCCTAGGGCGCGCCCAAAGCCGAGAGGCGAACGAAGGTTGCTTAGTGTAGTTAAAGGAAAAATTGGCCGGAAACCGCACGTACAGGCGGGGTTAGGGCGTTGTGGTTGGCTTCATGGAAGGCTAACAGTGTGGCGAAGACGCGTGATGCGTTTTCGGGAGATAACGTCATGGTTCTAGGGGCGCACTGGAGCCGGGAGGCGACCGAAGGCCATTTAATGTATTTAACGGAAAAAAGGGCAAGAAACCGCACGTACGGGCAAGGGTTAGGGCGGGGTGACTAGCCTCGTGTATGGCTAACGGGGTGCCGAAGATGCTTGATGCATTTCTAGGAGATAACCCCGCGGTCCTATGGGGCGTGCCCAGAGCTGGGAGGCGAACGAAAGCCGTTTAGTGTAGTTAACGGAAACATCGACAGGAAACTGCACGTACGGGCAGGGTTAGGGCGGGGTGGCTGGCCTCATGGATGGCTAAGGGGTGGCGAAGATGCCCGATGCATTTCCGGGAGATAACCCTATGGTCCTAGGGGGCGCGCTCGGAGCCAGGAGGCGAACGAAGGCCGTTTAGTGTGGTTAAAAGAAAAATTAGCCAGAACCCGCATGTACGGGTGGGATTAGGGTGTTCTGGCTGGCCTGGATGGCTAACAGGGTTTCGAACGCGCCCGATGCATTTCCAGGAGATAACCCCCACGGTCCTAGGGGTGCGCCTGGAGCCAGGATGCGAACTGAGGCCGTTTAGTGTAGTTAAAGGAAAAATCGGCTGGAAATCGCACGTACAGGCGGGGTTAGGTTGTTGTGGCTAGCCCCATGGATGGCCAACAGTGTGGCAAAGATGCCTGATGCATTTTTGGGAGATAATCCTACGGTCCTAGGGGCGCACCCGGAGCCGAGAGGCGAACGAAGGCCGTTTAGTGTAGCTAAAGGAAAAATTGGCCAGAAACCGCACGTACGGGTGGGGTTAGGGCGTTGTGGCTAGCCTCATGGATGGCTGACGGGGTGTTGAACATGCTCGATGCGTTTCCAGGAGATAACCCCACGGTCCTAGGGGCACGCTCGGAGCTGGGAGGTGAACGAAAGCCGTTTAGTGTAGTTAAAGGAAAATTGGCCGGAAACCACACGTACAGGTGGGGTTAGGGCGTTGTTGGTGGCCTCGTGGATGGCTAACGGTGTGGTGAAGACACCTGATGCATTTTTGAGAGATAACCCACAGTCCTAGGGGCACACCCAGAGCCGGGAGGCGAACGAAGGCTATTTGGTGTAGTTAACGGAAAAATCGGCCAGAAACCGCATGTACGGGCGTGGGTTAGGGCGGGGTGACTAGTCTCGTGGATGGCTAACGGGGTGCCAAAGATGTCCGATGCATTTCCAGGAGATAACCCCGCGTTCCTAGGGGGCACGCCCGAAGCTGGGAGGCGAATGAAGGCCGTTTAGTATAGTTAACAGAAAAATCGACCGGAAACTGCACGTACGGGTAGGGTTAAGGCGGGGTGGCTGGCCTCGTGGATGGCTAACGGGGTGGCGAAGATGCCTGATGCATTTTTTGGAGATAACCCTGTGGTCCTAGGGGGCGCGCCTGGAGCAGGGAGGCGAACAAAGGCCGTTTAGTGTAGCTAAAAGAAAAATTAGCCAGAAACCACGCGTACGGGTAGGGTTGGGGAATTGTGGCTGGCCTCGGGGATGGCTAACGGTGTGGCGAACATGCCCGATGGGTTTCCAGGAGATAACCCCATGGTCCTAGTGGCGTGCCCGGAGCCGGGTGGCGAACAAAGGCCGTTTAGTCTAGTTAAAGGAAAAATTGGCCGGAAACCACATGTACAGGCGTGGTTAGGGCATTGTGGCTGGCCTCGTGGATGGCTAACGGTGTGGCCAAGATGCCGGATGCATTTCCAGGAGATAACCCCATGGTCCTAGGGGTGCGCCCGGAGTCGGGAGGCGAACGAAGGCCATTTAGTATAGTTAACGGAAAAATCGGCCAGAAACCGCATGTTCGGGCGAGGGTTAGGGCGGGGTGACTAGTCTCGTGGATGGCTAACGGGGTGCCAAAGATGCCCGATTTGTTTCCAGGAGATAACCCCATGGTCCTAGGGGGCGCGCCCAGAGCTAGGAAGCGAACAAAGGCGGTTTAGTGTAGTTAACAGAAAAATCGACCGGAAACCACATGTACGGGCAGGGTTAGGGTGGGGTGGCTAGCCTCGTGGATGGCTAACGGAGTAGCGAACATGCCTGATGCATTGCTGGGAGATAACCCTGCGGTCTTAGGGGGCGCGCCCGAAGCCGGGAGGCGAACAAAGGCCGTTTAGTGTAGCTAAAGTAAAAATTGACTTGAAACCACACGTACGGGTGGGGTTAGTGGCTGGCCTCGTGGATGGCTAACAAGGTGCCGAACATGCCCGATGCATTTCTAGGACATAACCCCACGGTCCTATTGGTGCGCCCGAAGCCGGGAGGCGAACGAAGGCCGTTTAGTGTAGTAAAAGGAAAAATTGGCCGGAAACCGCACGTACATGCGGAGTTAGGGCGTTGTGGTTGGCCTCGTGGATGGCTAACGGAGTGGCGAAGATGCCTGATGTGTTTCTGGGAGATATCCCCACAGTCTTAGGGGCGCGCCCGGAGCCGAGAGGTGAACGAAGGCCATTTAGTGTAGTTAACGGAAAAAATGGCTAGAAACTGCACGTACGGGCGAGGGTTAGGGCGGGGTGACTAGCCTCATGGATGGCTAATAGGGTGTCAAAGACGTCTGATGCATTTCTAGGAGATAACCCCACGGTCCTCGGGGGCGCGCCTGGGGCTGGGAGG
Organism: Chrysopogon serrulatus; assembly: GCA_015844335.1. Lineage (NCBI taxonomy): Eukaryota > Viridiplantae > Streptophyta > Magnoliopsida > Poales > Poaceae > Chrysopogon > Chrysopogon serrulatus. The sequence goes on from JADLZL010007936.1 coordinate 40,419, forward strand.
CGAACGAAGGTAGTTTAGTGTAGTTAACGGAAAAATCGACCAGAAACCGCACGTACGGGCAGGGTTAGGGTGGGGTGGCTGGCCTCATGGATGGCTAACGGGGTGGCGAAGATGCCCGATGCATTTCTAGGAGATAACCCTGCGGTGCTAGGGGGCACACCCGATGCTGGGAGGCGAACGAAGGCCGTTTAGTGTAGCTAAAGGAAAAATTGGCTAGAAACCGCACGTACGGGTTTGGTTAGGGCGTTGTGGCTGGTATTGTGGATGGCTAACGGGGTGGCGAACACGCCCAATGCATTTCTAGGCGATAACCCCATGGTTCTAGGGGCGTGCCCAGAGTCGGGAGGCGAATGAAGGCCGTTTAGTGTAGTTAAAGGAAAAATTGGCTGGAAACCACACGTACAGGCGGGGTTAGGGCGTTGCTGGTGGCCTCGTGGATGGCTAACGGTGTGGCGAAGACACCTGATGCGTTTTTGAGAGATAACCCGCGGTCCTAGGGGGTGCGCCCAGAGCTGGGAGGCGAATGAAGGCAATTTAGTTAACGAAAAAATCGGCCAGAAACCACATGTACGGGCGAGGGTTAGGGCAGGGTGACTAGTCTCTGAATGGCTAAAGAGGTGCCAAAGACGCTAGATTCATTTCCAGGAGATAACCCCGTGGTCCTATGGGCGCGCCCGGAGCTGGGAGGCGAACGAAGGCCGTTTAGTGTAGTCAACGGAAAAATCGACCGGAAACCACATGTACGGGCAGGGTTAGGGTGGGGTGGCTGGCCTTGTGGATGGCTAACGGGGTGGTGAAGACGCCTGATGCATTTTTGGGAGATAACCCTACGGTCTTGGGGGCGCCTGGAGCCAGGAGGCGGACGAAGGCCATTTAGTGTAGCTAAAGGAAAAATTGACCAGAAACTGAACGTACGGGTGGGGTTAGGGCATTGTGGCTGGCCTCGTGGATGGCTAACAGGGTGGCGAACACACCCGATGCATTTCTAGGAGATAACCCCATGGTCCTAGGGATGCGCCTAGAGCCGGGTGGCGAACGAAGGCCGTTTAGTGTAGTTAACAGAAAAATCGACTAGAAACTGTACGTACGGGCATGGTTAGGGCGGGGTGGCTAGCCTCGTGGATGGCTAACGGGTTGCCAAAGATGCCCGATGCATTTTTGGAAGATAACCCTGTGGTCCTAGGGGGCGCGCCCGGAGCCGAGAGGCGAACGAAGGCCGTTTAGTGTAGCTAAAGGAAAAATTGGCCAGAAACCGCACGTACGGGTTGGGTTAGGGCGTTGTGGCTAGCCTCGTGGACGGCTAACAGGGTTCCGAACATGCATGATGTGTTTCCAGGAGATAACCCCACGGTTCTAGGGGCGCGCCCAGAGCCGAGAGGCGAACGAAGGCCATTTAGTATAGTTAAAGGAAAAATCGGCCAGAAACCGCACGTACAGGCAGGGTTAGGGCGTTGTGGTTGGCCTCGTGGATGGCTAACAGAGTGGCGAAGATGCCTGATGCATTTTTAGGAGATAACCCCATGGTCCTAGGGGCGCGCCCGACCCAGGGGGAGGTGCACGAAGGCCATTTAGTGTAGTTAACGGGAAAAATGGCTTAAAACCGCACGTACGGGCGAGGGTTAGGGTGGGGTGACTAGCCTCGTGGATGGCAAACAGGGTGCCGAAGACGTCTGATGCATTTCCAGGAGATAAGCCCGCGGTCCTAGGGGCACGCCTAGAGCTAGGAGGCGAACGAAGGCTGTTTAGTGTAGTTAACGAAAAAATCGACCGGAAACCGCACGTACGGGAAGGGTTAGGGTGGGGTGGCTGGCCACGTGGATGGCTAACGGGGAGGCGAAGACACCCGAGGCATTTCCGGGAGATAAACCAGCGGTCCTAGGGGGCGCGCCCGGAGTCGAGAGGCGAACGAAGGCCGTTTAGTGTAGCTAAAGGAAAAATTGGCCAGAAACCGCACGTATGGGTGGCATTAGGGCGTTGTGGCTGGCTTCATGGAAGGCTAACGGTATGGCGAAGACGCCTGATGCATTTCCGGGAGACAACGCCGCGGTCCTAGGGGTGCGCCGGAGCCGGGAGGCGAACGAAGGCTATTTAGTGTAGTTAACGGAAAAAACGGCCAGAAACTACAAGTACGGGCGAGGGTTAAGGCGGGGTGACTAGCCTCGTGGATGGCTAACGGGGTGCCGAAGATGCCCGATGCATTTCTAGGAGATAACCCCATGGTCCTAGTGGCGCACCCAGAGCCGGGAGGCGAACAAAGGCCGTTCAGCCTAGTTAAAGGAAAAATCGGCCGGAAGCCACATGTACAGGCGGGGTTAGGGCGTTGTGGCTGGCCTCGTGGATGGCTAACGGTGTGGTGAAGATGTCAGATGCATTTTTAGGAGATAAACCCATGGTCCTAGGGGCGCGCACAGAGCCGGGAGGCGAACGAAGGCCATTTAGTGTAGTTAACGGAAAATCGGCCGTAAAACCGCACGCATCTGTGGCGGGGAGAGTTAGGGGCGGGGTGACTAGCCTCGTGGATGGCCAACGGGTGCCTAAGATGCCCGATGCATTTCCAGGAGATAACCCCGTGGTCCTAGGGGGCGCCCAGAGCTGGGAGTCAAATGAAGCCTGTTTACTGTAGTTAACAGAAAAGTCGACCAAAAACCGCATGTACGGGCAGGGTTAGGGTGGAGTGGGTGGCCTCGCGGATGGCTAACGGGGTGGAGAAGACGCCCATGCATTTCCAGGAGATAACCCTATGGTCCTTGGGGGCGCACCCAAAGCTGGGAGGTGAACGAAGGCCATTTAGTGTAGCTAAAGGAAAAAATGGCCAAAAACCACATGTATGGGTGGCGTTAGGGAGTTGTGGCTGGCTTCATGGAAGGCTAACGGTGTGGCGAAGATGCCCGAAGCGTTTCCGGGAGACAACGCCGTGGTCCTAGGGGCGCGTCGGAGCCGGGAGGCGAATGAAGGCCATTTAGTGTAGTTAACGGAAAAAACGGCCAGAATCTACAAGTACGGGCGAGGGTTAGGGCGGGGTGACTAGCCTCGTGGATGGCTAACAGGGTGCCGAAGATGCCCGATGCATTTCTAGGAGATAACCCCATATTCTTAGTGGCGCGCCCAGAGCCGGGAGGCGAACAAAGGCCGTTCAGCCTAGTTAAAGGAAAAATCGGCCGGAAGCCACATGTACAGGCGGGGTTAAGGCGTTGTGGCTGGCCTCGTGGATGGCTAACGGTGTGGCGAAGACATCGGATGCATTTCTAGGAGATAACCCCATGGTCCTAGGGGCACGCCTAGAGCCTGGAGGTGAACAAAGGCCATTTAGTGTAGTTAACGGAAAATCGGCCAGAAACCGCACGTACGGGCGAGGGTTAGAGCGGGGTGACTAGCCTTGTCGATGGCTAACAGGGTGCCGAAGACGCCCGATGCCTTTCCAGGAGATAACCCCGTGGTCCTAGGGGGCGCCCAGAGCTGGGAGGCAAACGAAGCCTGTTTATAGTAGTTAACAGAAAAGTCGACCGAAAACCACATGTACGGGCGGGGTTAGGTTGGGGTGGCTAGCCTCGTGGATGGCTAACGGGGTGGAGAAGATGCCCATGCATTTCTTGGAGATAACCCTATGGTCCTTAGGGGCGCACCCAAAGCTGGGATGCGAACGAACTCCGCTTAGTGTAGCTAAAGGAAAAATTGGCCAGAAACCGTACGTATGGGTGGGGTTAGGGCATTGTGGCTGGCCTCGTGGATGGCTAACAGGGTGGTAAACACGCCTGATGCCTTTCTAGGAGATAATCCTATGGTCCTACGGGCGCGCCTAGAGCCGGGAGGCGAACGAAGGCGATTTAGTGTAGTAAAAGGAAACAACGGCCAGAAACCTCACGTACAGGCGGGTTAGGGCATTGTTGGTGGCCTCGTGGATGGCTAACGGTGTGGCGAAGACACCTGATGCATTTCTAATAGATAACCCGTGGTCCTAGGGGCCATGCCTAGAGCCGGGAGGCGAACGAAGGCCATTTAGTGTAGTTAACGAAAAAATCGGCCAGAAACTGCATGTACGGGCGAGGGTTAGGGCGGGGTGACTAGTCTCGTGGATGGCTAACGAGGTGCCAAAGATGCCCGATTCATTTCTAGGAGATAACCCCATGGTCCTAGGGGGCGAGCCCGGAGCTGGGAAGCGAACAGAAGCTGTTTAGTGTAGTTAACGGAAAAATCAACTGGAAACCACATGTACAGGGAGGGTTAGGGTGGGGTGGCTGGCCTCGTGGATGGCTAACGGGGTGTCGAAGACACCTGATGCATTGCTAGAGATAACCCTACGGTCTTAGGGGGCGCACCCGGAGCCAAGAGGCGAACGAAGGCTATTTAGTGAAGCTAAAGTAAAAATTGGCCTGAAACCTCACCTACAGGTGGGGTTAGGGCACTGTGGCTAGCCTCGTGGATGGCTAACAGGGTGGCGAACACGCCCGATGCATTTCCAGGACATAACCCCACGGTCCTAGGGGCGCGCCCGGAGCCGGGAGGTGAACGAAGGTAGTTTGGTGTAGTTAAAGGAAAAATCGGCTGGAAACCGCACGTACATGCGGAGTTAGGGCATTGTGGTTGGCCTCGTGGATGGCTAACGGAGTGGTGAAGATGCCTGATGCATTTCCAGGAGATAACCCCACAGTCTTAGGGGGCGCACCAGGAGCCGGGAGGTGAACGAAGGCCATTTAGTGTAGTTAATAGAAAAATGGCCAGAAACCGCACGTACGGGCGAGGGTTAGGGTGGGGTGACTAGCCTTGTGGATGGCTAACAGGGTGTCAAAGATGTCTGATGCATTTCTAGGAGACAACCCCACGGTCCTAGGGGGCGCGCCTGGGGCTAGGAGGCGAACGAAGGCAGTTTAGTGCAGTTAACGGAAAAATCGACCCGAAACCGCACGTACGGGCAGGGTTAGGGAGGGGTGGCTGGCCTCATGGATGGCTAATGGGGTGGCGAAGATGCCTGATGCATTTCTAGGAGATAACCCTATGGTCCTAGGGGGCACACCCGATGCTGGGAGGCGAACGAAGGCCGTTTAGTGTAGCTAAAGGAAAAATTGGCCAGAAACCGCACGTACGGGTGGGGTTAGGGCATTGTGGCTGGCATCGTGGATGGCTAACAGGGTGGCGAACAAGCCCAATTCATTTCTAGGAGATAACCCCATGGTCCTAGGGGCGTGCCCAGAGCCGGGAGGCGAATGAAGGCCGTTTAGTGTAGTTAAAGGAAAAATTAGCCGGAAACCACACGTACAGGCAGGGTTAGGGCGTTATTGGTGGCCTTGTGGATGGCTAACAGTGTGGCGAAGAGACCTGATGTGTTTTTGAGAGATAACCCGCGGTCCTAGGGGGTGCGCCCAGAGCCGGGAGGCGAATGAAGGCCATTTAGTGTAGTTAACGGAAAAATCGGCCAGAAACCGCATGTACGGGCGAGGGTTAGGGCGGGGTGACTAGTCTCGTGAATGGCAAACGGGGTGCCAAAGATGCCAGATTCATTTCCAGGAGATAACCCCGTGGTCCTATGGGCGCGCCTGGAGCTGGGAGGCGAATGAAGGCCATTTAGTGTAGTCAACAGAAAAATCAATCGGAAACCACATGTACGGGCAGGGTTAGGGTGGGGTGGCTGGCCTTGTGGATGGCTAACGGGGTGGCGAAGATGCCTGATGCATTTCTGGGAGATAACCCTATGGTCTTAAGGGGCGCCTGGAGCCGGGAGGCGGACGAAGGCCGTTTAGTGTAGCTAAAGGAAAAATTGACCAGAAACCGCACGTACGGGTGGGGTTAGGGCGTTGTGGCTGGCCTCGTGGATGGCTAACAGGGTGGCAAACACACCCGATGCGTTTCAAGGAGATAACCCCACGGTCCTAGGGGCGCACCCGGAGCTGGGATTCGAACGAAGGCCATTTAATGTAGTTAAAGGAAAAATCGGCCAGAAACCGCACGTACGGGTGGGGTTAGGGCGTTGTGGTTGGCCTCGTGGATGGCTAACGGAGTGGCGAAGATGCCTGATGCATTTCTGGGAGATAACCCCACGGTCCTAGGGGGCACGCCCGGACCCAGGAGGTGCATGAAGGCCATTTAGTGTAGTTAACAAAAAAAATGGCTAGAAACCGCACGTACGGGCGAGGGTTAGGGCGGGGTGACTAGCCTCGTGGATGGCTAACAGGGTGCCGAAGACGTTTGATGCGTTTCCAGGAGATAAACCCATGGTCCTAGGGGGCACGCCTAGAGCTGGGAGGCGAACAAAGGCCGTTTAGTGTAGTTAACGGAAAAATCGACCGGAAACCGCACGTACAGGAAGGGTTAGGGCGGGGTGGCTGGCCACGTGGATGGCTAACGGGGAGGCGAAGACACCCAAGGCATTTCCGGGAGATAAACCTGTGGTCCTAGGGGGGGCGCCCGGAGTCGAGAGGCGAACGATGGCCGTTTAGTGTAGCTAAAGGAAAAATTGGCTAGAAACCGCACGTATGGGTGGCGTTAGGGCGTTGTGGCTGGCTTCATGGAAGGCTAACGGTGTAGCGAAGACGCCTGATGCGTTTTCGGGAGACAACACCACGGTCCTAGGGGCGCGCCAGAGCCGGGAGGCGAACGAAGGCCATTTAGTGTAGTTAACGGAAAAAAAACGCCGTAAACTACAAGCACGGCGAGGGTGAGGGCAGGGTGACTAGCCTCGTGGATGACTAATGGGGTGCTGAAGATGCCCGATGCATTTCTAGGAGATAACCCCACGGTCCTAGAGGGTG